>JAVDBV010006706.1:0-10525 GCA_032619315.1 Piper longum
GTGGTGAGGGAGATGATGGAAGGGGAGGAGGGGAAGGAGCTCCGGCGTAGGATGAGGCAGCTCAAGGAGAGTGGGGGTGCGGCGCTGCGGCCGGGTGGGTCTTCGAGCAAGGCCTTGTCCGAGCCGGTGAGCGAGTGGAAGATGTCGGGGAGGGAAGGCAACTACTAGGGTTTTGTTTATTTACTCGTCCTTTTGCTTTGCATGTACCTTGCCTATAACCAAACGGAAAGGAATTTCCTTCGTGGAAATTTCGTCATATTTTATATGAAAAAAATGGCTTGTTAAATTACAAATTCACCAATGAGCAGCCATGACATACTAGCGGAGTTAGCTCGAATCAAATTTTTATCGGGCTGAAGCGAGTTCGAACTGGGCTCGAAAAAGCTCAAAGTGAAACCAAGCCAAGCTCGGCTCACGACATGAGGATAAAACCTCGGCTCAACTCAGCTCGATGGCTGTATTAGCTCGAGCTGAACTTCCTCGAATATTTTTTTAAATAATAAGTTATATGAGAAAAAAATCATATATTATTTATTAAAATCTGAGCGTTGAGGATTGCCAAATGAAGATCTTTTGAGAGTCATTAAGTCCAATGATTCTTTAATTGCAAGCTCGAATTTGCAACTGGGCAAGATATAGGACTCGTCTCCATTTGGTTTTAAATATGAGCTGTAAGATTAGACTTGAATTCAAGCTCGAGCTTGGTTCGGCTCGCTTAATTGATGAGCTGAGCCAAATTGAGTTGAGCCGAATCATCAACCATGGCTACGAAATGGTTATTATCATGTAATTATATTGACAGGTTTGGCCACCAAAATATTCTATGAGATATGAGATTGAGATATGTATTTTTTTCTCGAGAGCAGGAGGATGTTCGAATTTTTATTCAACTTTATGTGGTCGTCACTGTATAAAATTTATAGATTATTATCTAAATATGTTTGTTAATAATATAGTTATAGATAACCACTATGGGGATAAGTAAGTATACGGTGTTTTTTGGGTAGTGATCTGAACAATTTTTTGTCTTCATCTACCAGTGGAAGTGCAACATATAAGATCTTAAAAATGTTTAATTCATTGTGACATGTGGTATAATTTAGTTATTATAACTATTAAATATTTATATTGATTAAATTTTGCATCATAGCCCTTCATGGGTAAAAATTTTTCTGTTATAAAGATTTTCGTCCGGTGAAAATTTTCTTTAATTCATATCGATCATGTTTGGTGTACGTTTTTATAATTTTGTTTGTTACTGATGATGCATATCGTCACTATGATTTTTGTATCCCAAAGTGTTTGCATAATACAAAATAAAAAAATGTACCGCTCCCAACGGCGCTCTGCATTACCCATGTAGATTACTGCAAAGCAATTTTCTTTTGGTCACAATGTTTGTATGCGCCATACCCAACCCATTTGATTTATGATGCGCTTTAGGTTGAGGGGTGTACGCAGATTGGATTGCACAGTGATGCCATGGGATGCGTTACTTCGCTGCAAATTAACTCAATAAAGGAGATTGGAGAATAATAAGAAAAGTTATCAAACTACCCGGTCTTCTAGTAACAGTTAAGTGTAATATCTCAAATTAATTAGAATGTCACTGATCCTGATTAGGTCCGTTAACCTAAACCCAATTTGTGTGGATCTTCTCTTGACATTTTAAAATAAAGATATTACTTGTTATGCATATATAAATGTGCAGAACCCTAATATACTACTATATTCATGACAAGTCAACCAATTCACATACTAAAATCATTTCGATAAATTCAATAAAAATTTATGAATTAAAACAGATGGAGTCTTACTTAAAAATACAAGTAGGGGTTTTAAAATAATATACACAAATATAAATCTATATATCAAGCATTTTCATTCACACAAAGTTCTAATCTGATGTACAAATCATTGTTAATCTTTAGTCTCGACCCACCTATTCATTCTATTTATATTTCACATCACATTATCAAATCTTGAATTTCATTACATCATTCTTAATATAATGACATCATAAATAAAGTAATAAAAAAGCTACGTCTGACATGTGTATGCAAATAACATCACTGCTCCTCATCTATGCTGACATATTTAATTATTAAAACACATCAATAACGAGTGTTACTGGTCCAAAAATATAACTACATATCAAAGTGGCTATGAGAGCTAACTCTCATATGAAGACAAATATTTTATATACTTCATCAGAACTCTTTGAAGGGCATTTACTGATGAGCCACTAAGTTGCTGACCTGCTAGTATCCCCAATTGACTGATCTACTGATGCCGCTCTCGGCATTTTTTCATTTTACTTTCTGGTCCTTCGAGACTACTAGTATATCTTATATCCTTTCCTTTCCTCCATAATTTTCATGACCTTAGCACGAAAACTGAGTACTCTCAGGCAGTCGCTTTTAGTACCCATTGAATTACAAGTCCGAATGTGCACTATACTTAACATTACTTGTAAACCTCCACATTTTCCGGGTGTGAAGACTTCAAACGCAAAGTTGTCAGGATCCCTTAGGAATGGAACAACCCCCTCACTAATCTAGAGCCCACTTTGACTATCACATGTACCCGCTAATGGTACGTGCGACTTGGTTTCATCATCTTTCGCCTCATTGAAAATTTGATAAAATTATATATATAGGCCTGAAAAAGGGATTTTGAGAAGAGATTTATATAATAAGCCCGAAGGAAACTTGTGGTCGATCTTGTTCTTGAAATCATACTCGAAGGATTTCATCATCGAGGGTTCTTATCCTCGAGGGTTATTAAATTAGAAAAACTATTAGACTAAATGATCCGAGTTAAGTGGGATAATATAAAACATCACTTAACCCGTCCTACAATGAGTAAAAATAAATTATGATAGAATAAAAAAATAAATCAATGGTGAGTCCTAAACGGACTTGGCAAAAGCTCTAAATGTGTTCTCGTGCTTAAGCGGCAAATTCCTACTTTACACATACACATCAAAACTAAATGCTAACTCTTATTTTAATCATATGATGCATGAATGCGATGAAGAACTCTATAAAATCACAGTCATTCAAACAAAGAACACAATAAAACATATGCAATCACAAAAAGTCGAATAGAAGACACATCACAAGACAAGTGAAATTATAAAATAACTATTATTGCTATATAATATGATAATTCTTCGATAACTACTAAGTGATTTCTGAATTCTCAATTCGTGCTCGATAACTACCAAGTGATTCATTAATTCCCAATTCATGTTCACTTCCAGTTTTATGCTCATGTCTAATTCCATCAACACACCATGACAACAATCCTTAACTAGGGCATTCAATCCCTATCGAGTCAGTTATGATAAACTATTCAAATCACATTAAAATGTCTAACAAGAAGCATTCATCAATACTAAATCTAAATGCATCTACTTATACTCACATCATATGAAACATTCAACATTAATTATATCAAAATCTCAACCTAGGGCATCCAGTCAAGAGTAACAATGATTCGACATTATGTGACATTTACATTCAAATCATACAATCCATTCTAATTAATAATTAAGACTTATTGAATTAGTTACCTACATCTTAATTCAATTATTAACATCATGTATTCTAATTCTAGGGCATAAAAAATGAATCCTCATTCAAATAATTATTAACCCTAACTCCAACAAATAGCTTAGTATTCAATTATACTAATTTGATCATAAATACTATATACATAATTTATGGTCTAACACTACATCACCATTATCCTCCATTAACATGCAATTAAATTTAAACTAATATCTATTTACAATCACAATATTGGCATTACAATAAGTTCATAAAACACTTCATTATCAAATAAAATTGGATAAAATTCTATACTTAATCGTCGGTCATGTAGCGATGACGATGATGGTGACTAGGACAATGGTCACCTACTGCCGGCATGGCTACAGTTCGGCCAAGGGAGGACTCGGCTGGGCTAGGACTGGAGCATGTGGCTAGGATGTGATGAGGCTTGACCGGAGCTGCCCCATTGGCCTATGAGTGGTCGGAGGTGATGGTGGCCAGCCGCCAGCGGAAACACCGCAAATAGGTAACTATGCTAGGACATGGTGCTTCTGTGAGGGATGAGGGATGATGAGGAGGATGGTCTGGTGGGGAGGAGATGACCGGAAGAGATGACCTTGCCGAAGGGAGTGGCCGGCGGAGCACTTCATGGCGGCAGCAGTTGCTGCTCAAAAAATCCCCAACTAGGGTAGCGGGATGCTATGGGAGGTAAGTGGAGGGGATCTGGTTGTGTAAGGGATAGGATGTGGTCGTGTGAGGGAGGTCTGGTCGAGGGTGCTGGCGGCGTGCAACCAACCGGCGGCGGCGCTAACGGCCGGCGATAACACATGCAAGTGGCAGCCTTGGGTCACTCAGGGTCGCCATGCATGTGTGGTCCAGGCCTTGGATTGTGTTGGGAACATCGAGGTGAGAGTTGGAAAGGGTGGCCAGAGCCCATCACCAGAGTTAGCGACAAGGTCACGACTAGCTCGGGTGAGGACTGTGGGGAAGAGGGAAGGGAGAAAAAGGAGAAGGGAGTTGGGCAGGGAGGGCGGTGGCAAGGCGGTGACAGTGTCGGGAGGAAGATGTCGGACGACGGCAAGGTTGCTGGCAGTTGGGTGGTGTTGCAAATGGAGGAAGAAGGGGTGGGGAGAAAAACAGAGTCGAGGTGGAGAAGAATAAATGGCGATGATAATTTCGTAATAAAAACTTGACTCGCTTCCGACTAAAGTCAATATTATACAATAAATTTAAAAAATATAAAATAAAATATAGGAAAATACTATAACATACAGTAATCATAAGTGCATAATGAGTTGTAATCATAAGTACAACAATATTAATTAAGTCTTTTAGTGATTATGAGCCTATACTTAGCTCTTATTATACCGAGAGGGGTGCTGCCCCATCCAGCTATAATCCCAGGTATACGCACATACGTTACGTGACCCATGATCTGTAGTTACTGTTATTTGTCATTGATTAATGCACTCGATATCATAAGTGCATAATGAGTTGTCTTACTCTATTGCTCCCTGTCACCCCTTTTGGCATAGAGATAAGTATTTAATCTTTCAAGAATTTTAATGGTGTGGCCTCGTGCCAGACTGAGTCAATTCTTTGACCCGGTAGAGCTCAGCACAATATATAACATTTCGAGTAATTATACGGAATTAGAATTTCGATGAGACACCCGCAACTATGACATATGATCCTTATCTAAATGAAATAATAAAATTATACTAGGTATAACTTTATATGAGAAAAAATACATGTAATGAAATGACTTTATTATATGATGATTAAAACTCGACAAAATAAGCATACAACACACAAAGTATTAAACTTTAAATTTATAATATTTACAACAAGTCTGATGAGATAATTAATTATTTATGTGACACAATAAATTAAGTCATACCTTCCCTTTTAAATTAATTATTCAATCACAATTCACCCTTAGCCAACAACAAAATAATTATTAACTTACTAGCATATATTTAATTACTAATATTAGTATATTTTCCTTGATGGATTAATTATTTAACCAAAGAAATCATATTAAGATTGTTGGCCTAGAAATTAAGGTTATCATTTAGACTTTAAATTAGTATCACACTTTAATTCCTATTTAGAAATAACGGTTACTTATTCCATTAATAATAGCTTGTATATTTATTAATAACAATTTATTAAATTTTCACTAACTCTAATTAAGTATCCGAAGATTAGTTAGATTTTCATATCCAATTATTTGATATAGCTTGTATTAAAATTTAAAAGATATCACTTGTAAGATTATTTTAAATTATTTAAGTTGATGATGGTTTGAATTTTATTTATTCTAAGCATGCCATTATGATTCAACACTTGCAATTATTATATTATTTATTATAATAATCTTTAATTTAATTTATCAAAACAACCATATAAGGTTCTTATTTTTTTATATTTTAGTAGTGACATCATAAATATAAATAATTGTAAACACTGAATGATAATTTAATATTAATCACATTTTAACTAGTAAGATATTGATGGAACAGTTATAATATGCTTATTTACATGAATTTATAACATTTTAACTAACCTAATAGAGATTAAGGAATGTAAATGTCACTAGAATTGTGGAATTAAGGAATGCAAACTTTATTGAGAATGACTTGATTAGTGGGAGTAATCAATATCAAAACTTAGTTTTTGATGATGCTCAAATTAAAAGTACTCATAGATTAGGAAGCAGAATAGTAATTGTAATGAAATAATTCCTAATGAGATGAATATTTAACAAGTCGTTAATGGGGAGCCATGTCAGGGTAGAGATGCTCAAGTAGAACAAGTTGCCTATGATGAATCAACAACTTAAAGTTGTTTAGCAATCGGTTGTTCAGCTATATTTACAAGAGAATGTTTATGCAACATTAAAATGATCAACAAAAGTTAGCAAATTAGCAATATCTATTGATTTTGTTTACATACAAGAAACTAATGTAATATTGGAGAAGAAAATGACCTTGACAAATATTTACAAACAATGAATACTAATAATTCAAAATTATGGTATGATGTCATGAAAAATGAGATGTATTTTATAATTGCAAACAAAGTCTTGGATCGTGTCGAGTTGTCTAATGGCATAAAAGTTGTAACTGCAAATGTATTTTCAAAACCAAGAAAGATTGATTATGCGACATTAAATGTTATAAGGCAGAAGTCATGGCTAAAGGATTCACATAAAATAAAGAAATAGATTATCGAAAGACATTTTTTCCCGTTTAAAAAAAAACTCCTTCTGTATTGTCATGACATTAGTAACTAATTTTAATTTTGAATTACATCAACTGGATGTGCAAACGATTTTGCTCATTGGAGATCTAGAAAAAGATGTTTATATAAAACAACCTGAGAGAATTTCTTCAATTGTGGTTACAATCTTATTTGCAATCTTAAGAAATAGATATATTGACTCAAACACGCCTACCGTTAGTTCTATTTAAAAATTCATAAGATAATATCTTCATTTGGTTTTATTGAGAAAATTAAGGATCAATGTATATACCACAAAGTTAGTGGAAGTAAGATATTTTTTTAGTTATTGATAATATATTACTTACAACTAATGATATATGATTGTTACATGAAGTGCAAAAGTTTTTCTTTGAATATTTTGATATAAAAGGTATGAGTGAAGGCTCTTGTGCTATTGACATTAAGATTCATAAAGAGATTTCAAAGTGTCTTAGGTGTATCTCATATATTAATATAGTTCTTGAGAGATTTTAAATAAGTAATTGTATACGCTTAGTAACTTCTATTACTGAAAGGAGATAATTTTAATTTAGATCAATATCTGAAAAATAATCTTGAGATGAAACAAATGAAAAATATTTCATATTCTTTACCTATTAGAAGCCTTATGTGTGCGCAAGTTTGTCCATGACTGGCATTGTAATTACTATGAGAATATTGGGGAGATATCAAAGTAATCATGACATAGAACATTTGGAAGTTATATTGAAAGTTATGGTATAATTTCAAGGAACAAAAAATTGCACGCTTACATATATAAAATCTTGTGATTTGGAGATCAATGGATACACAAATTCATATTATATTATTTGCACTGATTCTTATAAATTCACATCCGGATACACCTTCATGCTTGCTATTGGGGTTGTATCATGGAGAAATGTAAATCAAAATTTAGTTGTGACTTTTACTATGGAAGCACAGTTCATTTCATGTTTTGAGGTTATGTCACACTCTGTTTAATTGAAGAGCTCATATATGGGCTTCAAGCTATTAAGTTTATCACAAGGCCATTGAAGATGTATTGTGATGTTCTTGGCTAAAAATAATAAAAACGAAAGTTGAAATAAACACATTGATATTAAATATTTAGCTGTTGGAAAGCGCATCAATGCAAAGTATGTGATCATTAAATACATTAAGACTAAATTGAATATTACAAATCCTTTGACAAAAGATATACCACCAAAGATATTCAAGGATCACGTATATAGTATGTGATTTGTTGAATTTTAATCTTGATATGCGATGCTATATATAAAGCATGTTATATATTGAAACTTTGTTATTTGTTTATCTTCTCATTATGGGTGTGCACATTATATTCGAGAATGACAAAGTTATTGTACGTGTGTGTGTGTGTATTTAAAACCTCATTAAAGGTTTCTTAAGAGCATTTTACATTTTAATACATAGAAAGAAATACTTGACTGAAGAGGATTTATTACTATAATTCATATATAATAATCTTATTTTGAGGTATTAATATATTTGATAATATTATGTAGAGTGATACATAAGTGGGAGGATGTTGGAATTTTTATTCAACTTTATGTGGTCCTCACCATTAATAGTTTATATATTACTATCCAATATTAGTGGTATAATTAAGAATAACCACCATGAAGTTGTTATTTCTGTAATTTAATTTCTTGATTGGAGAAGTTAAATATACTATGTTTTTCTTAGCTCCCTGATTTGGGCATTTTTTGTCTTTATTTGTCAGAACTTTGAAAGTGCAATAGGTTGAAATATTACAAGAGTGTCTGTGAAAATCATCACGATAGAAAGTATGATTTGGTTATAGTAAATATTAGATATTTATATTGATTTACATAAGATACATCTTTCCTCACAATCCTAAGTTTTTATTACCGAATACTTTTTATATATATCGTTTTGAAGAATGGATGATATACTAAAAGATGGTGCTGTGATTTAGAATTATGATTCAACGGAATTATGAATGAGCATATGCAATGCCAGGGAGAAATTTTTGAAAAGTTAAAAATATCCTCAATTTACCTCTGTCCTCTTTCGAGCCTTTGGCTGCCCTTGCAAAGGCTTGAATCTGGAACAATGGTTGTGAAGTAGGGGTTGTGTAAAGTCTGAGTTTCACTGAGAATTTTACCCAATTGACACGAGTACGTTCGGTTCGGTTTGGTCTTAGTGGAACTAGATTAATTTATTAATTAAATATTATTGGTGCCAATTATTCGATTAATATATAGATTAGATTGTTTAATTGATTATATAATATGCTGAGCGTACCTGTTATCGTGGAGGGACATCTGTGATTTTTTGGATATTTTTGTAGCACTATACGTCTGTACCGATGGACACAATCGTATTGAATTGTGCAATTTTTTACTGTGATATCTGAATAATAATGCCGTACGGTTGTAACTTTAATTCAGTCTCGTCGATAAATAATATGTATATCCACTTTTTGATGACCACGCGTCGACACGCATTTCGAGGGTGCCACGCTTCATGCATGCACTAGGACACTCAAGTTGGTGAAACTACCAACTTACCCTTCCCTCCGTTGCCCCGACTTCTTCCAGCTTTCCCCTCCCCTCCCACCGACCGAGTGTCGACCGATCGTATCCCGTCACCAGACGGCGTCCTGCCGTTTCGTAACTGCCAATAGACAGCTGTACACGCTGAATATAATCCTCGACTAAAAACGCCGTAGAACACCGTCCTGTTCGCTGGGAATTCCTCCTGGAAATGACGGTTCGGATCACGACCACCATTGGTGTGCGGCCACTGTTTTCGCAGCCAGGACCACCTCTGCTGTCGCTCCGATTACTGTTGTGATAACCGTACCATGACAGACCGAACGCCTCCGATTCCGGCCACATTCGTTGCGGTAATCGATGTCCGCAAACTCTTCACTGTTTCCGGCCAACCGTCAACACAATCACTGACATCGTCACAACCACTATGATCGCCGTCATCGACTTTACCGACAGGGACCCTCACCAGACAAAATTGCTCACTGACCGCCGCCGCTGCCGTTGCTGTCGCCGACCACGTCAACAGATTCTTCGTGTCACAATCTACTGAATCCGGCCACCGATTGGCCTTGGAACGCCCCCGACTGCTGGGACCCTCTCGGGCTCCCGGCCGTCACCGGCGAGCCGCTTTCTGGCTCGAATCCGGCCTTCTCTGCCCACCATCACAGATCGATTCTGACCACCAACACAGTCGGTTGTGCCCCTGTTGCCGGTATCGTCTGCGGCAACCTCGCCGCGTGGCACGATCGGGCCCGATCTTTTGGACCCAGCACGACTCGGACATGGTCTGCCTGATCCATTTTATCCGACCAGATTCAGTCCAATTTGGGTTGGTTTGCCGGCTTGTGGACAGTTTCTACTGTTTTTGGATGGCTCGAGTCCTCGACCTGACACCGAATCAACATGTTTGTCACATGTTTATATATTTACGGTAAATTTTACTGTATTTATTGATTAATTATTGAAATCTTATACATGTATGGACCCAAGGCAGGGATACTTGAATTAAGTTTTGAAAAAATTTGTGAATTTTTAACTGTCTCACATTGTTAAATGTTAAAAAATTGTTCTGATTGTATTTCTAATTTATGGTATCTTCTGTATTTATTGAAATTGTTATTGAATATAACATATATTTTATTATTTATTTATTAGTTA
>JAVDBV010006724.1:6309-31852 GCA_032619315.1 Piper longum
GGGGTGAGGGAGGGGGAGGGATGGCAAGAAAAATTCATCTTAGATCATGGAACAAGTGAACGGATGGTGCACTTCAGCAGGCTATTTACCAGCTAAAACTCTTAAACATTGAATTTGCTTCAGAGTAAAAGAAAAAAGATCCCACTTTAAATTTGGGCACTGGCGGGAATTAATTGTTGGCAAACCAACGGTTCTAAAAGATATTTTACTTAAGAAAATTATTCAAACAATGATGAGTAAGGAATTTTATGAACATTAACATACCTTGAATTACTTGTAGTCCAGATTGAATCCGTCTACCACATTCCTTAAATAAACCTTTTGGACGGTCAAATAACACCACTATAAGATCAACCAGCACAAACAGTGCAATTTTTGGCAGCCACTCACCATCAATCGGTGCAGGTGCCAAATTTAATTTGTCCCCCCAGGCAGGAACCAATTTCAATTGCTCTTCTATCTGGGTTTGTTTCTGATACAATGCCATCCTGTCCCGCTGCCGAATATCTGTTCGCGAGAGATTTTCACGAATCACATCAAGTTCGGCATTCAGTTCACTAATAAGCTGCTCCCTTTGCACAAGCTCCTTTAAATTGCCCACATGTGAGGCAGCATTTTTGTAATCACATATTCTGAGCCGATAAAATGTGTACAGCAGTTCTTTGTAAAAGAATAAACCAGGGCAAGCTTGCATCTGGATGAAGTAAATTATAACAATAATCAGGCTTCTCCAAAATTGTGTGCAGGAAGTGTGAGACTACCAACGAAATACATGGACTCACTTGATCAGGTCGGATGTAATTCCAGACTTTATCGCAAATTTCAACTGCTTTCTCAACCACACTTATGTTCTCCCACTGCATGAGACGAACATGCAAAATGGAAGCTGCAAAATACATCTGGTCCACAAGACAGCAATGATCAGATTAGAGACGAGTCCAATGAACATTATGCATAATTATCACAAGAACAACAAGGAACATGTTGGGACCTAGACCTGAAGCTCAGGAAAGTAAATTTCAGTCGCGCATGCATAGCCAGATTCAAATGCATGAATGGAGCTTTGATGTTCTCCCAAAATTGCCAAACAATTTGCAAGTTGTGAATTGAAATTGCAGAACCACAATTTTCCCGCAAGCCTTCAAGCAAAGAGACCAAAACTATTAACCGATAGAACATTGTAGTCAAAAAGAGATAATTATAATCAATGCTTGAAAGAGTTTAAAACTATTTAATACAAAAATAACCGCAGCATCCCACTGGAAGAGCATGTTTCTACCATCAGTCCCCCTAATCATGCACAAAATAACATGGTGGAAATATAGCTGATGCTAATAGAGCTACTGAACTGTGGTCAATGAAACTATTAACCTCCACAACATAAAACATTCAACCAGCAGCCGTTTTAACACATGAAAGAAGGGAACAAGCATTTAATTAGTTCATGGACCACAAATAAGTTTAAAAGAGTACCCCACAAAATTAAACAAGGCAAAAATTAGCATATGGCTGCATACCCATCTCCAGCAGTAACAGTCAATTCCAGAGCCTTATTCAAAATTTGCTTCTGAACAGGGATGGCTCCCATAATGTGATAACACTGACTCAACAAGCTAAAAGCTCTGCATTTAAGTTCAAAACACGACGGAATCGACTTCAGGAGCAGTTGCTGCAGACAAAAAATATTTCATCATGGTAGGCATTACAAGCTTAATAAAAAAAAATCCTCTCACCTCTTTAACTACTCGAGCTAGAAACTATACCTTACTATGAACAAATAACTGTTCACAAAAAAACTCAAATTCAACCATGAAAGAGCATTGCTACACAGAGATAATTTTCAATAAAAAAGAAGAAGAAGAAAACAGAAACAGCTGCTCCAAGATCAAAATTTTCTAACTAGCCAAGTACAGATACATCATCGAAAACCAAAAATCAAAAACCTGAAGCTCAGTTCAATCAGAAAGGGGGGAAAATGAGGGAATGGGGATCAGAAGGGTACGGAGCGCTCGAGGTGGAACTTGGCGTGGCTGAGGTTGTAGGTGTGGTGGAGAAGGAAGGAGGCGATACGGAGGCGGGTCTTGACTTCAAGGATGGGGAGGAGGGAGGTGTTGCTCTGGCACACCGCCTCCAAGCACTTGATCGCCTTCCCCACCTCTCCCTGCTTCTCGTGGTAGTCCGCCAGCCCCCACAGCCCCTCCGCCACCGCCTCCATCGCCGCCCCTCGCCGGAATACTCCACGTCTGTCGCCGCCGCCGCCGCAGTCGTCTTCTCGGCCGGCCGAGGGCCGCTACCCGTCAACGAAGCTCAAGCTCGGGCGAGACGGTGGGATTCCTTGTTAGTCGTCCTAGACATAGACATGCTCCGTGCGGAAATGAAAGTAATATTGGGTTTATCTAATTTAATTAATTTTGAGTCGAGTGGAGTCGAGTCAAAATCTCTAAATAAAATTTTTAAAATATTTTTTTATTTTTAAAAATAAATGAACTCAAGTTAAATTTTATTATAATTAAATTATTATTTGGCTATTAGATGGACTCGAGCTAAATTTTGTCTCTGAGTTGGGAATTAAACTGAATTAAATTAAGATAAAGTCCATTTTAATTTAATTTGAATAGCTTAATTATTTGCTTTGAAAAAAAAGAATAGCTTAATTATTTATAATATTATATTTTGATGCGTACAAGCGAGTTACCGCTTGCAAGGATTATAATTGAGAAAAGAAAATTTTATTAGTTTACATGTAAATAATACAAAACCGTCTAATATATATTATGCACATTCAACCAAATGACAAGAACAAAAAGTAAAAATTATATTAAAAAAATCCGAATCAAATATGGAAAATGCAATGCCCATTCCAACAGATATTATAGGGCGAAGTTTTAATTTACCATGTCATTCATGGAAGATGAAGAACTAGGACCAACCACCTAAATTAGTTGTATTGTAGTCGTAAATTATAGTACTAGTACAAGTATGTAGCATTGTGGAAAACAAAAAAATGTAGCATTTATGGTCTTGCTCCTTGGTCCATGTCAACCTCAAGGTGTAAATAATATTCAAGATCATGTTAGTATGATATGATGTTTTATTAATTAGATTAGATGTTAATTAGCATTTGACTTTGACTGTCTCATAGTTTGCCCTCGTTACATCCACTCCAGAAGAGTTGACTGATCAAGATATCGCATGGCTTTCGTTGCGACCTCTTAATATTAAACACAATCACTGTTATATTAAAAAACAGTTATAGCCTTCCATTTCCAAGCCTCTTGTAAACAAGAGGATGCGAGCAAGGTAGTTTGTCTCCCTCAAGTAATACCCAGATTCCAAAATCATTTTTGGAGGTGAGGAAGAGAGACATGGAAGAAGGATTGGTAAAGATGGTCTATGTCTATATTACATGGTCTGGTGGAAGCCAGAGAGAATGAGGGAGGCACTTAGGAAGCAAGGCATAAAAGGACACCCCATCCTTCTTTCTTCTTTGGAACTATGTTTGAGACGAAGAAGATGAAGCAACAGATGGCCAACAAGGGCACTCCTAAAGATGCAAGCGAAGGTCACCAAGCTACTGTTTTCCACGACTTTATGTGTAGCTATTGTTACGATCGAGCCAAGTTACATCTAAATTAATTAATCTTTAAGATTCGAATAAAAAATAGATCGAAACAACCTTCTTAGCATTTTGAGAAAGGAAAACATTACTATTGTGCAACCAACACTTAATAAGAAAAGATGAATGAATGTGTACAATAACCTAATAAGGAGCTATGTACAGTAACATAACATGAAATCACTCAACACGCTGCAAGGACAAAAATATAGATAAATAAAATAAGGAGGTAAATATACCAACAATTACTGAAGATAAAATTTTAGTTTCTCATTAGGAGGCTTGATATCATGTTTGATCTACTGCTATAAAAACCAATTAGAGTACATATCATGATACATTAAGTAAATACATAAACACGTATCAAACGCACACAAAAGCATATAAGAAAATAATGGTGTGTTAAGCTCAAGTATGTTTAGTATCTATTTGTCCTTCTACAAAAGTCGACCCAATACACAGGAGCATAAGACCTTCATATATAATAGAAAAAACGACATCAACAAGTGTCACTAGTCCGAAAAATAACTAATACAAACTAGCAAGTGAAATATAATTTTCATAAAGAAGGAGAATAATATATAATTTCATGGGAGCACCCAAAAGGCATCTACTGAAGAGTTATCAAGTTCCAAATTTGATAACATCCCAAACTAAACTAGTGTTGTGTCACTCTCAGCAAATGCCCCTCTCGACAATAACTAGTTTCACTCTCGAGAAAAACTACATATCCTAAACCCTCTTTCAGACAATGGCCTTCAATACCCTTTGATACCACAAATTTAAACATATATATCACAATACCCATCTACTCCACTCCTCTTCAGATGTAAGGAATCTCAAGATGTAGAGATGTCAGGATCTTTCGAAAATTGAATAACTCTTTCACTAATCTAGAGCCCATTGTGACTTGTGTATGCTTCCGCTCACGGTAGATGTAAGGTCAAATCCACCAACTCTCAGCTCACTAAAAACTCGATAAAAATTATATATAAGGTTAGGAAAAGAATCATATAAATATGTTCGAAGGAAACATGATGTAGAGCTAAGTTCAAAAATAATACGAGGGATCTCATCTTCAAAGGTTATTAATTATAGAAGTAAAATACGTCTAGATAGCTTGTGTTGAGCATGATCATATAAAACAATCACTTAAAAAGTTATACGATCTGAAAATCAAATCGCGATAGAGTAAAACGGTAAATCTAATAAGAGCCCTAACGGAGCTAAAATTCAACCCCCAAGCGTGACAACACATCTATGGCTAGCTCAGACTCCATAACCTACGTCTGAACCAATTGGTAAGTAAAAGACTAACAACTTTATGTGATACATGGTCGTGGTATTTGTTCACATCAACAATAATATCAGCTCAAACAAAAGAACAATGCAAAACATATCCACAAATAAACATTCGACATGTAAAATAAGACATGATAAGGAATAAATTAATAATAATAATAATATATAAATAAATAAATAAATAAAATCATTGATAAATAAATAAATTATAAATACATGAGAATAAATAATACACTAATCTAAAAATAATAACATAATTATACTATATAAGTATGCAACTAAACATGAGTTAATAATAAATAAATAAATGAATAAATTAATAGTTAATATATGAATATGTAATTAAACGCAAATAAAAATAACATACATGCGAGCAAACAAATAAATAAATAAATTTGATAAACATGAATAAGGCTAAATTAATAAGTAAATATATCATCAATAATAAGAAATAATCTTATGAACATGCATCATAATCGACATATATATAAATAAAAAGAAATAAATAAATAAATAACCAAACAAATAAATAATATATAATGAAAAACTCTCATAGCATCGAAATGTGCCAAATAATGTTAATATACATCTAAATTAATATAAGAGGTCTCAAATTATAAAAAAAATGGTTGAAAACCAACGAAGATGAGCTAAAAATGATTGAAAAAGGACTCCCAAGTCAACTGGGCTGAGTTGAATCGAGTCAAGCTGAGTTGGAACGAGTCGAGCTGAGTCAACTCAGTCCGAATCAACTGGCTGGGTTGGACTCGATTAGGTAGGTTGGGTAGCTGGATGCGGACACAGACGCAAAGAGCTGGACAGAAGTGGATGGACATGAACTATCCAATGGACAAACAGACATGGATACAATTGATTGGGTAGACAAGCACCAAGCGCGTCAGTGGTGCCCGTCGCCGGAAATCACCAACGATGGCAGGACTGGGGCCACCGCTGGTTGGGATCGATTCAGGACAACAAGCCAGAGGTGATAGCAGTGGTGATAGGCAAAGTTTAGCCACCGGCTTGCCAGAAAATAGCCGAAAGGGAAGGAATCAATCGTCAGAATGGTGGAGATGGTGACAACAATTCCAGCCATGGCAAGGGTAGGCATCGGTCTCAAAATTTTAGTCTTGATAAGGTCAAGCTGTATGGGTGGTCAGCTTCATTGAAGGAGGCTCGTCGGCACCAGAAAAGAGCATGAAAGGATGTGGCGGCAGTGGGGATCAACAATCAAAACGTCATTGCTGATAGCAATTGAATTGACGCTGGTGCTGGTGGAGGGTCCTGGTCGATAGCTGACAACGAAGTGGTCACAGTAGTATTGGTTCAATGGCCGGAGGCGACCGGAGACTCACCAGCTGAGGCCCAAAGTGGTGGCGGCATTAGGGATAGAAAAAATTCCAAAAAATAAAGGAGAAAATCTCCTAAAAATGGGTGAGAGCTAGGGTTGGCTGTGTATCAGCCAAATATTGGCACGTGGCGAGATCTTGTTCTCTAACCATTTGTGAGCCTAATAAGGTCTACCTAGGGGGTATAATACATATATAAATAATTGGAAAGCTCAGATTAATGTCGACAAAAGTCTGAGTCAAAATCTAACAGTGACTCTATGGCGGTGGGGCTGCGGGTGTGGTGCAGGATAGGGAGACTGGGGTTGGCAAGGCGATGACCAAGAGTGTGTCACGCGACAACAGTGGCCGGTCACAGTGGTGGCGGTGCTAGCACGCAAAGCGAAAGGCTGCGAGAGGATGGCAAGGGGCCGCGAAGAGTGGCGCATGGCCTCTGCGGCCAAGCGAGCCCACATGGCTGCAGTGACGCCCAAGGCATGGCAAGGATGGAGGCCGGCGCGCATAGCCACGGTGATAGCGTGGGCCATAGTAATGGCAGGTGGCGGTGCTCGATGCAACGAAACGACAGTCGCGACCCTTCAGCATCAGTGGATATTTTTCATATCGTCAATTTGTCACCTCAAAATAGTGTCTATTCAGTGACTAATTAAATTGTCACTGATATTTTGATGACTATTCAATGAATAATTTAAAAAAGAGACCACTAATTTTTTGGTGGTTAAGTTTTGGTGTCATCAATTTTGCCATCGTGACTAAATTAATTATCATTGAAATATCTGGTGATTATTTGGTGACTGAATTGAAAAAATGGAATTAATTTTTTAGGTGATTATAAATTCGATGGCAAATTTGTCACGGAGAGAATACCCATTTTCAACTAGTGACCATGTGCTGCCAATATTAAGTATAAACTCAGATTTTAGAGATAGACTCTTATTAGATAAGTAGATAGATTATAATATCAATTTTTTTATTAATTAGTTGAATGTACTATTTTAATCCGAGCTTAAATTTGACTCCCTTTTAATAATAAAATGAGGGGAGATAATGCTGTGCATACTTTTTTAAAAAAAAAAATTCTATGCCTGCACTAATTTATAACGTTATATCATTTGATTAGTTTCCACACATTTCTTACACGAACTTACAAGAGAAGTGTTTGCATAGGGTGTGCCTGGTCTCATGGTGGAATCCACACTCTCAATGACAGATTCATGGAAGAATAAGATTGAAACTAAGGGAAGCACTCTTGACACTAGAGTAGACGAGGACTTGAGGAACTTCTCTCTGCAGATGTCATCTCCAGAGCACCTTTTGGGATCTCCTATGAAAAGGGCAAGGACATTTTTCATAAGCTCAGTTTGCTCCAACACACAATGGCAATACATGTTGGGATCCCTGGTCTCAGGTGCCACTCTCAATTTCCATCCATTGATCACCACTACTCTACATGAAACATAATATATATAACAAGATCATAGTTCTATTAGAAATTATACCTGATAAATAACAAATGTTATTTTAAACCAATGATATGCGATATGGGTTTGCGGTGTTTCTGTCTTAGCCTCAATCGAGGTAAGCTTGATGTGCCATAGGTCATATAATCACACAAAGCTTTTCTTATAAACCATAGCCTATCTAATTAAAATTCCTAAACAGCAATATTATCTGTTTTCTGGAGAAAAAGGTACATTCCCACAAAGATCAATAGGACAATTTGGAAACTAGATAGAGAGATACAAGCATCAATCTTGTGCATGGTCAAGCAACGCCAAGAAGAAGCCTCTGATAACAAGGATTTGATGCAAACAGTTCTTGATGAGGCCAAAGCCAGCCAAATGGGGCACAATGTTGCCAAAACGTTTATCACAGATAACTGTAAGAACATATACTTTGCTGGGCGTGAGACAACTGCTACTGCTGCTTCATGGGTCTTAATCCTTTTGGCTGCAAACCATGAATGGCAAGACCAAGTTCGATCTGAGATTGCTCATGTTTGTGAGAAGAACCATCCAATTACCTTAGACATGCTCTCAAAAATGAAGCTGATAGCATCTTGTATCACCATTTTTGTACTAAATAAAGTCCTTGAGTCTCAAGTTTTTAAACTATAATTAAAGATCCAAATACATTTTAACCTCTCTTGGATTATGCATGTATGCAGTTGACAATGGTGATATATGAAACCATGCATTTGTACCCTCTGGCTCCCTTCACCTCAAGGGAGATCTTCAGAGACATGACGTTCGCCGGAGTCGGCCTTCGGAAAGAGATCAATGTCTGGATCTCGACTGCAACCCTGCACCGCAAAGCCGACATCTGGGGCCCGAATGCCGGCGACTTCAATCCATAGAGGTTTGCTAATGACGTATCCAAGGCTAGCTTTACATCCCATTTGGTTGAGGAATTAGGACTTGTTTGGGCATGAACTTGGCCATGGTAGAGCTCAAGGTCCTCCTCTCCCTCTACCCTAAATACCATCATTGTCCGTCATTCAAAATGTTCTTGGAGCCTTGGTATGGTGTTGATCTCGTCTTTAAAATGTTGTGACATGTATATATCTACCTGATTGGATTTATACTAAAAATCAACTTATATATTCACACTAAAGTTGACCTAATAATAAGCGTAGACATTTCTGAAAATTTTGGATTAAAATCCTTGAATTTTATCTCTAAAATTGCTTTTTAAGTCGTATTATTTTTTGGACATGTGACTTCTCTTAATTAGATAAATCACCTTGGAAGTGACGGGTGTTACAAAAGGTAACCAAATGGGATAATATAAAGTCATTATTGACTCTTTGATAATACAAAGTTTTTTATGTGCTTTCATTAATTTAATTAAATGTCCTGCCTTTAGACGGAGCTTTATTTTTCCTCGTTTTTTAGTAACAAGGAGAGATACCCAGGAAGAATATCAGTCTCTCTTTTTTTTTCTTTTTTTTAGAGCAATCTCATAGTCTAGTTATTGATTAATTAGTTATTCTCGTCTCTGCATCAATTAAATACTAGTTACTAAATCATTTTGTAATGACTTAAAACTAACGAAGTAATTTCCTGAGAAGGTTATTGACAATCCCAGAGCTTTAAGGTAGCCATTTTCACTGAAAACAATAGAGAACTAGCTTAATTTTTCTGTAATTACCTACCATATTGAAGTTATTAGGATTATCAATGTGATTACTTGCAAATATCAACAGTGGGCTGGTACATAATATAAAAAGAACAAGGTGATAATTAATTATGATCAATTTATATAAGAAAAATTCAATAAGATATTAAAAAAAAAATTTAACGCGCAGGTGGATGCCTAGTTTTTGCAGTTAAACAAAATTATATAAATGCAACTGGTTGAATGCAACAATGTGCAGCTAGTAGCACTTATATCAAGTTTGCTAGATAAGAGAATTACATCAACTGGAATGATTTGAAAATAATTCCATGACATCTTGATGCATAATTAAGGGATGGGTCATCTATTATTTTATAATGTATACCAATTTTAAAATGATAAAACTGACGTATATGTCTTTGCTAATTGGTCTGGACAAATAATGAAATTCATATGGCCGCATGGTCGTTGATGAGGACCTTCTGATATATATAATCATGAAAGAATATAATTAATTAAGAACCTGCCAGTTATACAAATCAGTTGACAAAAAGAATAACAGATCAAACTGATCATCAGAAGCAGAATATGGAAGGAGCAGATGATCAATCAATGAGGTTCTTGTTCACTGTTATTACGGTGGCTCTTTTCACTTTGTTTCTGTATGTTTACTATGTTGTCTGGTGGAGGCCTACAAAGTTGAGAAAGGAGCTAACAAGGCAAGGCATTAGAGGCCCTCCAAGAGCTTTCAACTTTCTGAGTGGGAATAGGTTTCGGATCATGAAGAAAAACCAGGTCAAGGTGGAGCAAGACGGAGATAGAAGCAGCCCATCATCTATATCACATAACTACAGTACTCATCTCTTCCCCCAACTCGAGCAGTGGCAAAAGGAATACGTTATGGTATGATCAAGTTTATGACCAATTTATAAATTTCTTTATCTTTGCCGTTAACTTCGTATGCCCTGTATTAGTTAATCCGATCCAAATTTCACCCCGTTTATATCTTATTTCAAACTATCTCAGATTGGATTCGAATTCAGACTTTTCTAATATATATGATATATCCAAAAATATTCAATTCAAATATATATTTGGGATGATCTGATTCATATATCAGATCCAAAGAGGTGATATTTTATAAAATTATATTTTAAAAATATTTAAAATAATTTTTTTATTTTCTCTATTTTTATAATAGATTGTATATTATTTATATTATTTTAGTCACTCGAATTGGATTTGAATAGGATACAAGTTTTATATATTTGGATCAAATATGGATATGATAAATAAAATAAATGTATTCTTCGAATTCAGATCGGATTTGAGTTCAGATTTTCAGATTCAAATCAGATGTGGATATAATCATGTCTAATCCATATCCAACCCGAACTTATCCTTATTTACAATGAATGAGGTTACAAACATGGGTCCTATTCCATCCTAGCACAATGATCATTAGGCATATTAAAACTCCCATTTCATGAGAATTTGCTTCCTTTCAAATTTGGTATACTTGTCATTGGCCAGAAAATTTTTAGTGTCGGCTCTAAATACACAGTGGAATAATTATTTCAGGCTTAATAAGCGGGTAGTTTTTTAGGGGTGTAAAAAAATCATACTTAATTATGGAAACTAAAATAACCAGGGGGCATTTTTAGGGGTGTAATGAAAAAATCTTCATGTTCATAATGGTGATAGTTAGTCATCGAAATCAAAATGATTTGAAAATAATTTTTAATTAAATTTCATTCACCTAAAACTAAATAAATAAAATAGTATCTATTGTATCCGCAAACAATGTGCTTGTGTTAATTATGTCTTTATCCAATGATATAATTCATGATTCTATGGTTGAAGTAAAACAGGTCCAATATTTGTGTGCTCAAGTGGCAACGTTGTGATATTGTATGTGAGGCAACCGGACCTGGTGAGGGAGATATGCCTTACTACTGGATTAGCATTGGGAAAGCCAAGCCATCTGAAGAAGGTGGATGAACCTCTATTTGGAGATGGAATTATCAGGTCAAATGGGCCATTTTGGGCTTATCAAAGAAAAATTGTGGCACCTCTGTTCTTCATGAATAAAGTGAAGGTAAGATTCATTATATGCTCTCCCTCTCTATTCATCCTTCTTTTAATTTTTTTGATAAATTCTTGTATTGAAAGATGAGATAGATTATAATAATTTAATATTTAAAAAAAAACTAATTTAAAAAAATAAACTCTTATAATAATTTGATTTATTTCCTTTTTATTTGGCCTAATTTCTTACTTTTCATTAAAACGTGACTCTCAGCTCCCCTTTTATTAATAAGAAGAGATTAAATGGAGCATAAATGAAAATATAATTAGTAACATAGTTAACACTTTCCCATATCATTAAGGAAATTAAGCAAAAACATTGAGAGGTAGCTCATGACATGATTCAATCTCGAGATCTCCCACGAAGAGAAAATATGTTCAATTAACAGGCTAAGCCTGGCAGATTTGTGAAGAGTACTGAACATTACTTTTAGAACTAATATGTTAAGAATTGTGTATTAGATATGACTATCATTTTAAGAATATGCACAAAGATATTGCATTCATACAAAGCCACATAATATCTGTGTGTGAAATTTCTTTAAACAGGGAATGGTAAATATAGTGGTGCAATCAACTATCCAAACTATGGAATCATGGCAAGTTCAAATAGAAAAGGGAGGTGGAGTGGCAAACGTAAAAGTTGAAGAAGATTTGAGAAACCTTTCATCAGACATAATCTTCAAAGTATGTTTTGGGAGCTCCTGCACCAAAGGAAAAGAAATATTTACCAGATTGAGGATGCTTCAGGATGTTATTTGCTCAACAAGCTTCAATCACTGGCATTCCTTGCCCAAGGTTCGTACTTAGATCATTCGGGTTCAATATATTAGTCAGGTTACGTTGAGTTGATTAATATAATTCTTAAATGGGCTTATAATATAAAGACTATTGTTTATCTAACTTGTTCTTTAGGTGGTTGCCTGTGGGAAAGGACAAGATTAATACATGGAGAATAGAAAGAGAGATCACATCAATTATCATAAAGTTAGCCAAGGAAAGAAGAGATCAAAAACAATCATCAAATCACAGTACTGAGGTCTTCTTGGATGCCATGCTTGAGGAGGCCATTCATGGACGCATGAAGGGCAGTGTAGGAGAGAAGATGCTGGTGGACGACTGCAAGAACATCTTCTTTGCAGGCTATGAGACTGGTGCAGTTTCAACCATTTGGACTTTGATGCTACTTGCATTAAACCCTAAATGGCAGGATCAAGCCCGCTTGGAGGTCGTCGATGTGTGTGGATCTCGCCCTCCAGACTCCTATTCGATTTTCCACATGAAAATAGTAATGCCCTAATCAATCACACCTCATATCAATTTCTGTTCCCGCTTATTTGATAGGTTTTAACGTTTGGCATAACATATATACATCTTATCTTGGTTATGGACTTTAGTCGATAAAACTTATGTTGCACTCTCGGTTATGAACTTTAGTCGATAAAACTCATATTGCAGTTGACAATGGTGATTCAAGAGAGCCTGCGCTTGTACCCGCCATCAGCATCTGTTGATAGGGAAGTTCTTCAAGACATACACTTGGGGGGCTTTCATCTTCCTAGAGGTGCCAACTTGTGGATTCCGATGCCGGCGCTGCACCATGATCCGGAGATCTGGGGCTCGAACGCCGGCGAGTTCGACCCCGGCAGGTTCGCCAATGGGGTGGCAGGGGCGTGCCGGCACCCGCACGTGTACATGCCTTTTGGTGTAGGCTCTCGCAAGTGTGTTGAACATAACCTGGCCATGGTAGAGATGAAGGTCATCCTTGCACTCATACTCTCAGAGTTTACTGTCTCTCTTTCACCTGACTACTGTCACTCCCCTTCTGTAAGAATGGTTTTGGAGCCCAAGCATGGTATGAAGTTATTGTTGAAAAGGGCTAGTTGAACTCCCATCGTCTAGCTAATTGATTGTGTTGTTCAAAAATTTACGATATATTCAAACACTTAGATTTGATCTTATTATATTTAGTGTTCATAAGCTGTAAAGAATACATTACTGAATATTTTTTATTATGTTTCTTGTCTTTATATATAATTACTACTTAAGTTGCTTTATTTTTTTGGCCACAAGACTTTATTTACATTGATAAATAGGTTGCTTAGTATCAAGTAGCGTGGCTATTTCAATACCAGCTCAAAGATCTAATTATATCCATCAAAATTGCAAGACTATTAATTTTTCAAACAACATAAAGTTAACCCTTATCATCCAAATGTCCTTATAAACCGCAATTAACCTGATGGTTCAAATTAACTTGAGCTGATTTATAAAGAATGTTCACATTATCTGATACTAGATTGAGAATTAGTAATGTGCGTTTGAGACAAGTCAAAATCCACACCGGAGAGAAGGGATCGACGAGGTTCAATAGTGTGCCTACTTTCATGGTTAAAATTCTACAACAAATACTTTGAATTTTTTAAGTAAGTTTTCTTTTTACGTGAAAAAAAAACCCACCTTTAAACATACAAAGTATAAGTCAATATATAATGGCAAACATAAATGCACAATTAATGAATTGACTCACAGAAAATTAAGCCAATCCAAAATCTGATATTAGCCATACATTAACTGAGTCAACCCCGAAGATGAAGGCGGACTTTTGATTGGAATGTGTGCCTCCCACGTCCATTTCATACATGTAGATTATTAACCGAACTAACTGTTTCAACATGCCGATGGTAGGCAAATAAAATTGCCGGCCAAAAAGGAATGGTGTTAAGCCCCCCCCACACAAAAAAAGCTACCGCCAACTTCCAACACAAGACTTGGACTTCCAAGTCCTCAACTACCTTACCTTCCACAACTCTGGAATCTACTATTTCATGATATTAATTTTCCAACGCTGCAACCAGTGGTCTTTTTTTCCACGCACACCCGTAAGGTCAAGGCCAAAAGAGATGAAAGAGATGGACACTAGCAGCAATACGAATATAAAATTAGTATCTTTCTGAATCCAAAACTCATATGGATTACTTGAAAATGCAGCCTTCAAAAGCTTTGTTCAACTCGGGCTTTAATGCTAAACTAACTATTGAGACCGACTGATTAGTTGAGACCCAGCTCCTCCCCATATAGACCATTTTGATCATATACTAGTAAAATAAAATACCAGTCAATCCCATTTGTTTGATCATAAACGCGCTCTTATGAACAAATCAACAACCATGACTTTGTCTCCATACTCAACTTTTTTTTTTTGTTTTTGCTTTCTATAAATCAAGTAGTATATATCATACTCCTACCACATCAAAATATAGCTCACATCAAACTAACCCAACACCCAAAAACATTGATCTTCTCCTTCCTTTGCCTTGATTGTTCCTGTTAAGTGCTTAACCATGTCTCCGCCGACGTTCCGCCTTCGAACCACCAGCCTCAACGCCCTCCGACTACGTCGAATATTCGACGTATTCGACCGCAACCACGACGGTGTAATCACACTGGAGGAGCTGGGGCAGGCTCTCCGGCAGCTCGGCTTCGAGGCTGACCACGGGGAGCTCGAAGCCACCGTTTCGGCCTACATCAAGCCGGGCGTAGGCGGGCTCGAGTACGAGGACTTTGAGGAGTTGCACCGGACACTAGGGGATGCATTGTTTGGATGGGAGGAAGGGGAGGAGGGATTGGAGCAGGAGGAGGACTTGTCCGAGGCGTTCAAGGTTTTCGACGAGGACGGTGACGGGTTCATATCGGCGGCGGAGCTGCAGGCGGTGCTGGGGAAGCTGGGATTCCCGGAGGGGAGGGAGATTGAGGAGGTCCGGCGGATGATCTGCTCCGTGGACCTGAACCGGGACGGTCGGGTCGATTTTGTCGAATTTAAACATATGATGCAAGGGCTCACGGTTCGAACCGCATGATTTTCCATCTTTTTTTTTTGGTATTTTCTTATTTTGTCTCTCTCGCTATTTTTCTTTTTTTTTTTTGCGTGCTTTATCATCGAAAAATTGTAAACTTTTTGGGATAAATGTGTGCTTGTGCCCCATGATTAAGCAAATGACTATTTATAATTATGACTTAATGATATGGATTGCAATTTATTTGAAATAAAATATTTTAATAAAAAAATGATTGACCATTTAAATATAATCTATTCTAGAACAATATTCATGTCAAACTACTCCCTTCTTGATTCCAAATCAAGCTTTTGTGCCTAATGACACAAATTTTATTAACATCGTATAGTTTGTTCTCAAAATATATCCGGATAAAATTCTTTTGAATAATTGTTATATCGTGGGCCTTTCAATTGTACCAATTCAAATCAAATCGGTCTAGAATCGATTCATTTAAAATTATTCTTATTAAATAAAGTAATTTTCGATATTCCGTCATCGATGTCTAATTTTCTCATCAAGATTATTATTTGATGATGTATATTTTGATAAAAATTTGAAAATCTCATTCTATAAATCATATCAAAGTTTCTAAAAAATTATAAAATTTGCAGAACATTGAATGGAATTCTAAACGGGCATTTGTTTTGTTAAAAATTATGTTTTAATTGAGGGTTGTAAAAAGACTATTTTGGTGCTGCGTGTACCGTTGTAGATAAGGCACCACTCCATCGCTCTCAGCATCCTCGCCTTCCAACTCCTTACACTCGCCGGCAATGGCAGCTCCGGCAGCTATCACGCTCGGCTCCTGTGCTGGTTTGCCGCCGGGCTCAGTCGAAAAGGCCTTCCTCTCCCGCCCCAAGCTGCCCACAACTGGTAGCTGCCACCTCCAGGGCAAAAGTTGGTATCTTGCTCGTCGCTCTCCTATCAGGCCGTGCATCAGACCACCTCAATTCACGAGGGCGGTTGCCGTCGATTCCGACCAGCTGGGCTCCTCCAATCCAGCAGAGAAGGTTTACCTCTCCCCGCTTCTTCCATCTTGATCTGCCTTGTGTGCTTACTTTCTGTTCTGGGATTGGAAACTAATTTTTAGCGTGCAACTATTACCTTGGATTAAGCATATTGATATCTGATTTTCACTTTGGTGTTGTTAGTGGAAGTTTTCACTATTTAGCATAAGTAGGATGTATTTTATGTGTGAGTTATGTACTATATTAACTGTAACTAACTAGTTTGATGCAAGAATCATGGATGGACTAAGGCAGGAGGGGCCCCAAGTATTTGATTCCAAGTATAAAAACTCATTAGCATCAGATAATGCGCTTCGTAGTTATTAAACTCGAGACTAGAACTCATCTTCATTTGCTTACATAGGGAAGTTCTCTTCAAGCTGGCTTGGAGTCGGCTACCTCATATTTTCAATAGAACGAGTTATGTGGAATGAGTATTTATTTACTTGTGGACAGGATTATTATAACTACGTAATTTGTATTACCTTTAAGCATGAGAATTTGTATTACTTAATTATTTCACTCCGGAAATTAAGCAGATTTAATCATGGAAATGTTAGAGTCATCAACAGAGTTTGACCCATAAAGGGTTGTTTTTGGAGTCAAAATGAAAATTTTATATAAACTTTGATTGTTAAATAGTTGTGTCGGGGGTCACTCTTTATGACATTTATGTGTAGTGGTAGCAATAGGATTGAAAACACAAGATGTTCTTATGGAATTTGGATTGTTCTTTGTTCCCAGTTTGGCAAAATGGTAGCTTCATAATTCTTCCAGTTATTTTCAGGAGCTGCCCAAGAAGTACTACTTTGTGGTAGCCAATGCCAAGTTCATGCTGGACGAGGAAGAGCACTTCAAGGAGCTCATGTTTGAGAGGCGAAGGAACTTTGGAGAAAGGGGTAACGAGCAGGATTTCTGGCTTGTCATTGAGCCAAAATTTCTGGACAAGTTCCCCAGCATCACCAAACGTCTCAAGAGGCCTGCTGTTGCTCTTGTCTCTACCAATGGCCCCTGGATCACGTAAATTCTCTCCTCTTCTCCAACATTCTGATATCTTAAAAAACATTTTTTTGACAATATTTGTTGCACTGCAAATGCGCCAGGTTCATGAAACTCAGGCTTGACCGCGTTTTGTCAGAAAGTTATGAAGCAGAGAGCCTTGAGGAGGCACTGGCCTCGAATCCCACTGACTTAAGCTTCGAGAAGCCGGAGAAATGGGTGGCACCATACCCAAAATATGAGGCTGGATGGTGGGAGGCCTTCCTCCCTCCTGGCTCGATAAAGGAAGAACCATAATATATTGACATGCCATTTTTCTTTATCTTGCCCTCTTCAGGATAGCTTAGATTGTGTTCAACATTTTTTTAGAGTTTCTTGCTGATTGCTTGTGGATTTGTTTTCAGTCGAAACCTCTTAAGCTTGACGCTTCTTCCTGTGAATGTTAAAATGTCGATGCCTTAAAGGAGATATCTTCTCAACTATCCTAAAAATTTGATGCCCTTTCGCCTCTTAATTCAAATGAAACACTTTACAAGCAATTTTTCCCCTCCAAGGTTTTGTGAACTTAATTTGGTTAGTCAATCTTGTGGGTTCCCAAAAACCATGCTTTATTAAATAAGAATAATGCTGTTTCTCAAAAATAAACAATTGTAACAGACTATTTTGATTTTATCTTAAAAGTTCAGATCTGTCTTCAAAAAAAAATATATATATATATATATATAGTCAACACATTCTTTGCACATCAGCAACAAAACGAAGCATTACAAGACCACATAGAAGATGCAGACAGAAAAGATTGAAAGAAGATACATCTTCTCCGACCAAAATGCCGAAATGCCACTCAAGGATGGTCTTTCATTTCATTTTTAAACTAAAAGTCATAATAACTATGCCATCTGGATTTCAAATCACATTCGGCACCATCAGGCTTGAAGATCTCAGATTCATCTATCTGTGAACATTAAGCATATCCTTAACTTCAAGCTGCTCTTCCAAAAGATTATCACTGGTATACTTGCTAAGGAGCTCCATCTTTTTCTTCTCTACAATCATTTTCTCGATTTCTTTTTCATCAGGAAGCGGCACATGCACTGCAAACTCCTCCTTATGCTCAATTTCTTCTTTCATCCTCCTCTCCTCCTCAACCACATCCTCCTCTTCCTCGTAGAGTATGGCCCCTGCAGTAGCAACCTCTCCACTTTTCACCTCCTTCCTGGCCTCCTCCTTGATCTCTTCTACCCTCGCCCATTCCTTCACTGCGATTTCCCTCATCTTCGCCTCAGAAACTGCCTCAAGCTTCTCAAGCACTCCATCCTCGTCATCTCGGTATCCATAATAACTTGCATCAATCCGCTTGAACATATCATACCTGGACCTTCTCCTTTTTACTGGCGGTGGTTTATCAAAGAGCTCCCGCACCCCTGGTAATTTCCTGGCCGCACCAAAATATCTGTATCCAGGGCCGCGGCCACTAGGATTGGGAACATCCACAATATTGCCTTCCAGATCAGTCATTTTAGCTCCATGTTTGGTGTAGTTAGGCCCCCCTAACTCAACTATCCGACGCTCCCAATGCCCCTTCTCTCGGATCAATTTATTGATTTCATCATTCAAGTCGCGCAACCGATGCTCTCCAAGGCCTTCATTCTGAATATCGGCAACTTTGCGTCCAATCTCGCGGATGATCTGCTGCCTCCATTTATCAGCTTCAGCAAGATCCTGACATTCAGAAGCTAAAAAGGGACGGCGCTCTTTAGGTTTCTTCTTTTCTTCTTGCTTCAAAGCTATAAATCTATTAAGCATGGACTGAGCTTTCTCCTCGTTACGAGCCATGTTTGTTTCACAGAGTCAGCAATCCAACTTCCAGAAAACAGTCTGGAAATGCAAACAGCAAAAATAAGAAGCCACAACAAGCACACGATTCAAACTTCAAAACAATGCACAATACTGCTGAAAGGGCACAATCACCAATAATTCTACAGCATCAAAACATACCCATGCTTAATTGAACCTGAAAAACTTAGGGTTCCTAGAAAATGTCAAACTCAAAGGAAAACCCTTGCCGCCCCTAAGTAAACAAAGATGTAATTTCCCTAAAAACATGGCAACAGCAAGCCATGGCTTTTGATTCACAGAGTGAATAATCAAAATTCCGAAGACAATCTGAATACTAACACCGGAAATTCTAATCACAATAAAATACAAGATTCAAGCTTTAAAAAGTGGGATCAATTAACATTAATTCTAGAGCATTATCACATTCTCAGCGTCATATCAACCTAAAAAAAACTAGGGCCGATAGAAAAGATCAAATTTTCGTTCTCTTTTGTTTTTCTTAAAAAAAAACAATCTTTGCCTCCCCAATCATGTATATAGAAGTAATTACTCTGCAAACACAGCAAGTACACACAGAGTAGATGTCCCACGCTCGAGAGACAGGATACGGACTCCTGGTTTCTGGCGATATTAATGGGCAAGCAAAGTTGTGAGGGGGGAGGAGGCGTGGCGTATGAATTGGAAGGAATTGTAAAGGCGGAGAGTAGGACCTGTTCCTGAGCTTCTCTATCGCCGCCGCCCCCGCCGCCGCCGCCGGTGGCGCTCGCCGGTGATTGATGGAAGGGGAAGGCGAGGGTGGGGTTGATTCGGGTTGTCCAACGGCGCCATCAAATACTGGGAGGGCGTCCGGTTTGTTTGCCAGTTGAAGTAAGGGGTCGCGTCGGTCGGTCGGACGGACGTCGGACTACGGACGACAATATTTATATTCCACTTCAAACCATTGGTCATTTTGCCGGCCAAAGTTTACCTCGTCAAAATTTGATCAATATAATAATTTATTTTTATCTCAAATTTTAATGTATTATCCAATTATTGTTTATTATATTTATTAATTTTTATTAAAAACTAATACTTTTGATACATTAACATTATCTCATTTATTTTTCTTTAGTTTCTCTTGTATCAATTAGCATAAAAATTACAATCAATTTTTAAAAAAAAATATTTGAATAAATAATTTTATATTATCATGAAAATTTTCAGAAATACGGTTGATGTCTTTAAATTTAATAATTATCAATGATTATTTCAGAGTAAATTTTAAAAATATCAATTATATTATTAATTTATGATTTTTGTTGGTCACTCAATCTCGCATTCAGTTGGATGAATAAATATAAATGTCTGGTTTATTTCTAGTCTATTGTAAATCGGTCAATCAAATTAGTCACAAATGTTTTAGGCATAACTCATACAAGGTCATTCGTTCGTCCACACCGGCCCTATTTCCAAAAATGAAAATTCCCTATTGAAAATCCTTCATAATATACAAATAATATAAAATTTATTAATGACTAGGTACACTATGCACAAATTATTTCACAAAATAAAATTTGATTTTATAAACAAATCCGTATGGAATAATGAGGCATTTTTAAAGATAGATTACAATTAAATAAAAATATTATTAAATTTTAATTTTATAGATAAATATTTATTAAATAATAAGATAAACTCTATTTTTTAGAGATAGAATCTAACTGCATAAGATTATAATAATTTAATTTATTTTCTTTTATTTTTTTATATTTTGATCGGTCAAATCTACTACTTGTCATCAAAAGTTAAGACAATGAATATATATTTTATTAATAAGAGTAGATGTGTATTAATAATGAATTATAATATTCTATAGGTCTTGTAGCTTTTATTTGTTGTAATAGCTAATTCGCATTAAGACGTGTATAAGTGAAGACAATTATTAATTGTTGAATTTTTTGAATTGTCATTGAGGGCATTTAATATGTGCTGAAATGTTATTCGCTAATTTGGTCTTCCAGTCTATAAAGGTGGAAGATCACACCGATATTAGTACTCATTAATAATATATAAAATAAAATTATACGAATTTATAATAAATATATAATTAATTATTTAAACAAAAAAATAAAAATAACTTTATTTTTTATAATGAACATATATTTATCGAATGTAATAAAATTAGAGATTTTAATTCATGTATAATTATATTACAAAAATTTCTGAACAACAATTAAAACAATTACAAAAATATTAAATTTAACGAGTATTGTGCAATAATAGAATTATTATAAGTTCGAATCAACCATAATAGAAAGAGGGCGCAAATGCGATGATGGCATAAAAATCGAAACATTTTAATGTAAGGGTGTAGAATTAAATATGATTATTATATTTTGACTTAATTTATTCTAATAATTAATAAACATTAATAGTAAAAAGTTTAAATTAATGGTATTTCCTAGTAATTAAATTGATAATTATAGTGATTTTGAAGAAATTATAGGAAATTATAATTTTTTTATTACATGTAATAGAATTGTAGAAATAATTACCTGAAATCGCTGAAATTATTAATTTTATCACTAAAAAAATATCATTAGCAGTTGAACATATCAATTGTGAAACAAGCACTAAAACTAAAGATATTTTGTCAAGACGAGGGGAAGTTTTCGCTTATTTTAAGTTATCCTTCCTCGCGTGGATAGGATCGATGAATGTTGGTGTTTTTTATGACATCAACCCACTGATTTTCATCAAAGAGTAGAAGACACAAAAACAAAAACCAACAAAAAAAAATGCTACAAACAGATCAACAAAGAGTAAAACATATATAATAAAAACATACAAATACAAACCTGATGCCACCAATTTGTAAATGTACATTCTGTACTCATTGGTACCATTCAAGAGTGCATGAAAAAACATCAAGTTTATCACTTCATGGAAAGATTCATAATTCATTCCTATACCTGCACACATTACTTACCAAAGTCCTGCTTCGAATATCGATGGTTAAATCGCAGAAACTGTAAGTTACTAAACGATGTCGAATGAAGCTCAAAATGGTCACCTTCCCAACAATCCTGGTAGTAGTCTGAAAGAGCAGCCTACCTGCAACAACATCAGAATAGACACCTGAGTTGGATATCAACCTATCCGCCAGTATAGTCAGAATCACATCTATATCCTTTGTTTCATTAGCAGATATCTCCCCTTCTGGAATTTCTGCTTCTCCTACCAAGAATCCTCTGTAGTACAAGTAGGCAGAACCAATGTTGTATTTGAAGCTGGCAGGGTTGGAGTTCCTCACAGAGACATCCAAGACGATGGTCACATTCAGATCAATTCCCATATTGGGTACATTGATCCCTGGGCTCAAATCCTTGAGGTATGCAGCATTGACTCGAGTGATTGCGTATTTCGCATTGAAGACGGTTAATGCTAGAACCACAATGATGAGAACCACAAGGATGGATATGCCGAATGCTACGTAGACTTTCTTTCGTCTGCGCAATTTATAATCCTTGTCCATTGAAATTGAGTGATGAGAGCCTGAATTCTACTGAAACGAGGATAACTGGTGAGCAAAGATCAGAAAATATCCTTCAACAAAGCACAACTTATGAGGAAGGATTGGCCAAAAAAATGGAATTATGCATCACTCTTGGCAGGCAGATTTTGTGAAACTGGATTTTGGATTGTCATACTAATTTTGAAATCTGCAGAGGAATGATTTGAAAACTTAGAATATACACAGATCAATAGCTAGATCAATATTTTCGGTGCTGGAACAAGCACACCGGCTAAATTATGTGAAGCAAAAACCCTACAGGTGACTAAAACCCCTAGAAATGAACCATTGTGTTAACTTCAATGAGAAGATATATTCTTACACAAAAAAAAAAATATAGATTTGAGTGTGAGACAAAAACCTTGCCTCTAAAACTTTTTGATATGAGTTGATGTAGCTATTCTGTGCACGGAACTCGTAACCTTTCTACATTGAAATGGCAGTAAAAGCAGAAATGAAGACATTTACCTTAACATACAACACAAAGTTTCAATCTTTTCACCACCCCAGATCCCTTTGAAGCAAACACCAATTAACCTTTTGACAATTAGCCTGAAAATTCTAGAAAATGATGTCCATTTAGTCTATAACTTCCCTAACAACTTCACTTTGCAAAAATATGAAGGAGAACTCAATCAACGCCTACTTGAACAAAAACTTCCACATAAAAGCAATGCTGAAGAAAAGCAAGGACAAGATAGAGAAATTCACACCTAACTCCAACTAAAACTCATGCATTTTTTGCATTCTTTGATCAATAGGAGGTTGACATATGGAATCAATGGGCTAAGTTTCAAGTGACCCCAATACGCGCCCATACATGGATATCATGTTAAGTAGGGATGTAAATGAGCCGAGCCGAGCCGGACATGGATATGTTTGAATTTGATTTGATATAAAATAAGCGGAGCCAAACTTTGATGTAAATGAGCCAAATTTTGATGTAAATTAGCCGAGCCACACTTGTCTAAAATTCATAATGTTTGGGCTTGACCCATATTTGACTCGCTGTGTATTCGAGCCGAGTTTGAACTAAACAAATATTTATGCTTGATTTATACTCGGCATATATAGGATCAAAAGTTTCTTTCCAATACTCTATAAGTTTAATGTGGCCTCAATAGTATTTAGGAGCTGAGTCGAGTTAAATATTTTTTTAAATTTGAACACATCGAGTTCGAGTTTCAAGCTAAGCCGAACCGAACACTCTTTAGTTCAAGCTTTATTCATTATTCAACAAGCTTATTTATTTTGAGCCGAATATTTTTTTAAACACGAGTCAAACCGAGCCGAGCTAAACGCAAAAAGCGTGCGAGCAGGGATTGTTTACACCCCTAATGTTAATTAATCAGAACATAACTTAGCGCATATATACTTAGGTTTAACACACACACACACATAATATATATATATATATATATATATATATATATATATATATGAATGGATTTTAAACATTAGCACTAAAAAAATAAAATTATATGTTCAACATGCTTAAAATAATTACATATATTGAAGTAATCACTCATATGGCTCGAACTATAATAGTAAGGAGTCAACAAAAATGTGCTTATTAATCGGAAACAAAGCCAAAAATTGACATATAAAACTCCTGTAAGCATTTCCTTTCGGATAAGAAGTTAATACATCAAGCTCAAAGTAAGAGAAACATTTTCGTGCAACTAAGTAGGTGATTAATTACCATATATTTTTTAAAAAAAAAATTCTAATCATTTATTCAACGCCTATTTATTATAATTGCCATCAAATGTACCATTATTATCATTACTTCGGTGACAGCCCTAGCTATTTCCAACTTTATGTGGGGCTTCCCTGGCCCCACAAGCACATGGAATATTGGTAACCTTGTTTCGAACGTGTCAACTCAATAGAATTCCCAACCCTATAAAAAGTCTACCTTGAAAACCAAATGGGAAATTAATTTTTATTTATTTATTTATTTTTGAAACTATCATTTTAGTATCTTTTTTCAAGTTTTTTTTTCTAGTATATGCATTTTAGTATAATGAACCAAGAATGCACCATTTATTCATATGAACTAAATAAACAAGGATTAACAATCCAAACCCACAACTGACCTCGCACACAATCAAGTTAATGCACTGTTTAATTATTTATTTAACTAAATTGTGTTTGAACATATATAAATTCCACGTTAGACACAACTTATTATGCTAATAAGATATTAGCATGACTTAGACAAATTCTAATCTTCTTAAAAATAATTAACAGGACCAAGTCTCATGCAGGGGACAACCCAATTAAATTAATTTGGGAACTATATATCAACTAGTTAATCTACCCATTGATTTATTTATATATATACATAAATTCATATCAAATAATTATTAGCACACACATAACATTCCAAGGCAAGGCTAATTTAATATATAATACCACCCAATCTTGGATTAACAATAATATTAATGTCTCATCTAAGATAAACCCAATAACAATCAACAACTTTTAATCCATGCATTACTAGCTAGCTATATATGTATGACTACAAACAATTAATTTCCTACTCCAATCAATATACAAATCTATATGTATAACTTCATCGCTGGCCTATAAAAACCCATTGATTATGAGCATCTCACATCAACAGCCCCAACACAGAAGTAGTAGAACAAACGATTTAACTTTTTATAAGCCCGAAAGACATGAGCTTTAATCAAATAATATCCCATATGTCAACTTCAGAATTACTTAACACCCACTTAAACACAGATTCAAAACATTCTGCTATTAACATCCACTGAACAGGGCTTGATTAAAACTAAAATACAGCAACCAAATATATATATATATAT
>JAVDBV010006917.1:0-14629 GCA_032619315.1 Piper longum
CCCCTCACCACATGCGGAGCCAACATGTCTTGGTGAGGTTCCAGATGACACCAATTCAGGCCAACTTCAGACCGGCCGACATATCGGGAGACACAAATTCGGACCGGTCAACAAGTTGTGTGGCTAATTGAGGCAACACCAAAACCAACTTTGGCTCTGATACCACTTGTTGGGCCCTTTGGGCCCCAAAAGTGACTTGCAACAGGTTCATGAGCCTCTCTTAATCTAAAAGCTAGCTTAAGAATTACGGCTTTCTCATTAGCCTATATACAAGTCACCGGTTGCCTCCAAATGGGATGTGGGATTAACCCAACACGAATTAGCTTGTCACGGTGAATACTACAAAGATAGATAGGTCTGTTAGATTAGGCCTTGGATGAGACAAGTTTTCATTAGAAAAAGTAATCAGCCTAGCCGGCATAACAAGAGTGTCATCCTGGTGAGACCAAGTGGCTGAGACCATTCTCCTAGCAGCTCGGTCAATAGGTAGCAAAGCATGGACCTTTCCACACTCCACAAGTTCAAATAAGTCACATAATCAAATTGGGATGGCGAATGGGTGAAGAAAGCTTCTTGTCTTCCCAATCGGTGGGCAATATCTATCATAGTTTTCTCAAACAATCTTCTTGCTGGCTTAGAGATGCATAGATAATCAAACATACTAATCAGGGCAGGTATTTTTTTCATGTGTTTCAACACATCATATTGAACTTGAGGTGCTTTTGTGGAGACATGTGCTGTAGCAGCAGGTAAAGAGTCTTGTGATGATGGACTTGGAGCACTTTCAGCTGCCACCAGGTCTGAATTATTGGTTGAACCAACAACCATTTTGTTTTTCCTGACATAAATGGAATTAGCATCTTCCCCTACTTCATTTCCTCCATTAGTTTCCACCCTGGGGCTTCCATCAACCAAATTGGATCCTTTTTCAATATTTGCAGCTAGTTCATCTTTTGCTGCGCATACAACTGATCCATATTCGAAGCACTTTTGAATCAGTCCACGCAAATTGCGACACTCTGGTATGAATAAAGTAGGTATAATGAAAATTGTGTAATGGTAGTTATGTTAGTTAGTGAGTGAATGGTAAAACAGTAATAGCACATGTTTTGAATGTGTATAAAAGGAGGGAAGATGGACTGATTGAGGGATGATTTTCCAATCTATGAATTCATTCTATTCTATGAGAGGAAGCAACTGCTAGTTCTTCTTCCATTCTCCATTTCCAAACCCCATCCATCCTCAATTTTTCTTCGTTTCACTCTGTTTTGATCCCAGTATGGCGCCATCAAAGTAACACAACAAGCAGGGCAAAGGTAAAGATCTGGTACTCAGTCCAATTGAGTTAGATCCTACAAAATTGGTATCAAAGCCGGAGGAGGGAGGAGGAAATTCTTCACCTAGATTGACTAAAATAGCGGAAATGAGGAAAGTTCAATTTCAACTCTTATCTATTTTTTCCAAAATGACAGCAAAATTTGATTTGTTATTAAGTTCTAGGAATGAAGTCTTGAATAAACCTATTACTGGAAAAAAAGATTGTGTTGAGGCAACTACTCCTAGAATGTTTGTAGATAGAGTTGTTGCAGATAATGATAAAATGTAGGTATTATCATTGCGTCAACAAGTTGGTGAGAAGCAGTGGAATAATATGAATAGAACTGCGAATGATTGTACTGGTCCGAATGTGCAAGATGGCTGTTTGAGAAAACGTCTTTTTCTAAGTATAGCGGTACTAAAGATCCTATACTTTGGTTTAGCATATATGAAAAATATTTTAAATTACGTAAGATCAAAGAATATCTTAAGGTGAACCTAGCTAGCTTTCACTTGGAAGATGATGCACAAATTTGGTTTGACATATTTCAAGAGTAATGATTAGAATCAGCTCAAGGAAGCAATGAATTTATAGTTTGGTCCTACATAGTATGAGGATTTCTATGGGGATTTAACAAGATTGAAGCAGGACACATTAGTGAGGGAATATACTCTTACATTTAACAGATTAGCCACAAGAGCTGGAAGCTCTCCTGAAGGAATATATTCATATATTTCACAGATTAGCCACAAGAGCTGGAAGCATGATTGAAAAATAAAAAATTAGTAGCTATACATGTGGACTTAAGGATCAGCTACGTATGGAACTGAAATCTCAGAAGCCGACATCATTGTTAGACGCTTTGGGTTTAGCTAAACATTTTGAGCACAAGTTTGTTGGAGATAACAAATATTTTGGGAGAGTGGTGAGATGGAGCAGCGATAACAGTTCAATTGTGAACAGAAAGAGTGAAGTGTCTACAAGTAATAATGGTGAAAATGCGGTTAGTAAAAACAACTATAATGATTTCATGGGACAAAAGAAGTACTTTGTAAAGCAATTACAAGAAAGAAAGGAATTAGGACTTTGCTTTAAGTGTGATGAGAAGTATACTATAGGACACAAGTGTTAAAAATTGTTTTGGATTGAAGTGCTACCTGATGAGGAATTCTCAAATGAAGAAGTAAGTGGTGATGAGAATTCTGAAGCTGTAAATAACCTTGCAGTGCAAGAATGTCTACTCTAAATATAATGAGAATTCTTGGCCGAATAGGAAGACAACAAGTCACTGTTCTCATTGACTCATGAAGTTCCCACAACTTCTTGAATAAAAAAGTGGTACAAAAATTAAGAATACCAGTTCAGAGCAAGGGTGGATTGAAGGCACAAATAGCAAATGGGGATCACACGAGTTGTGTGGGAAAATGTGTAGAAATTACATTGGATCTACCAAGATACAAGATGGTGCCTAATTTCTTTGTGCTACAATTGAAAGAATTTGATGTGGTATTGAGAATGCAATGGCTTAAAATATTAGGGTCCATTGTTTGGAACTTTGACTCTTTAATAATGTCATTTAATGACAACCAAGAAGCAAGGACAAGACATTCCTCAAAGTTAGCTCTGTGATAAGAAGCAAATTGTACATTATCTGAGGAAAAGAAGTATGGATTACTCATGAGTTTATAGTTGAATGAGACATCCAAGTCAGTGCAGCAAGTTAGTGTATTACAGCAGTCACAGATGGATCAATTGAGCAAGATTTTGAAAAAAATTGATTTTGTATTTCAGATACCTACTAAGCTCAGATAACTACTAAACTACCTCCAAAAAGAATTCGAGGCCACCGAATTACTTTGAAGGAAGAGACATTGCCACCAGTTGTAAAACCCTATAAATATCCCTATTTTCAAAAAAACAAACTTGCAAAATAGGTTAGGGATCTATTGGCAATGGGAGTCATTATAGAGCTTTGAACAAAGTTACAATAAAGGATAAATTTTCGATTCCCAACATAGATGAATTGCTTGATGAGTTGCAAGGGTTCTTCTTATTTTTTCAAGTTGGATGTAAGAGCAGGATATCATCAAATAAGAACGCATGAGGAAGATGTGCACAAGACTGCATTTCGTACACACCAAGGTCATTATGAATTTAAAGTGATGCCTTTTGGCTTGTCCAATACACCTTCTATTTTTCAAGTATTGATGAACGAGGTTTTTGCTGATTACTTTAGGAGATTCATTTTAGTCTTCTTTGAAGATATTCTCATATATAATAGTTCTTGGAAGGATCATCTAGTGCACATAGAACAAGCTTTGGATAAGCTGTTAGCTCATAAATTGTATGCAAGAAAGGAAAAATATCATTTTGGTGTGAGGAAGATACAATATTTAGGACATATGATTTCAAAAGATGGGGTGAGTGTTGATATGGAAAAAATTGCAGCAATTGAGAAATGACCAACACCACGATCTGTAAAAAGTGTAAGGGGGTTCTTAGGTTTGGCAGGTTATTATAAGAAGTTTATCAAACATTTTGGCACAATTGTAGCTCCTCTATTTGATTTGCTTAAAAAGGATGATTATAATTGGAATCAACTGGCAGCAAATTCCTTTGATAATTTGAAAACTGCACTTGCACTTGCTCCCGTTTTAGCACTGTCGGATTTTTCATTACCATTTGTAGTAAAGTGTGATGCTAGTGGGGTTTGCATAGGGGTAGTTCTCATGCAAGAGAACAGACCTATTGCTTTTTACAGCAAGATTTTGCATGGCCGACATCTTCTAATATCAACTTATGAAAAAGAAATAATGGCCTTTGTGTTAGCAGTGCAAAAGTGGAGACATTATTTGTTGGGAAGATCATTTGTAGTCAAAATTGATCACTTAAGGCTAAATTCTTATGGGAACAGACAATTCATATAGTGGCTCAACAGAAATGGTTAACAAAGCTCTTAGGTTATGATTTCACAATAGAGTACAAACCAAACAAGGAAAATAAATTTGCAGATGCTCTTTCAAGATAATTTGAGAAAACTCAATCTATGGAGCATAATCTAGTGAATGGAGCAACATCAGAACTAGCTGCATTTGATTATGTTCCTGCAAGTAATGAAGTGTTGTCACTAGCTATAATTCCACGATGGTTGGGAGAAATCAAGGAAGCATATACTTTCAGTGGTGTTATTTAGTCGTTAATGAGGAAGTGTGTTGCAAAAGAACTATCACCAAATTGGTCAATTAGAGAATATATTCTTTTATGTAAAAATCGAATTGATCTAGATTTCCAAATGCAGCAGATTCCCATTATTCTCAAAGAGTTTCAAGATGGAACACATGAAGATTTCAAAAGACCCTTAAAAGGTTGAAAACAATTTTTTTACTGGTCTAGAATGGTTCAAAATGTGGTATATTACTTCGATTGTGAAGTTTGTCAAAGATTCAAGTCTTCTACATTGACACCTACTGGTCTATTGCAACTATTGCCAATACCAAACCAAATTTGGACTGCTGTATCAATAGATTTCATCATAGGTATGCCAAAAAGTCAAGGTAAAGATACAATTCTGGTGGTCGTAGATAGGTTATCTAAAGCATGCCAACTTCCATCATTTGTGATCGAGATGCTATATTTACAAGCCAATTTTGGAAAGAGTTGTATAGATTGCAAGGGGTAGCATTTAATTACAATATAGCTTATCATCCACACACAAATGGACAAACCGAAGCAGTTAATAAAAACTTGGAACAATACTTGAGATGTTTTTCTGGTGATAGACCGCAGACTTGGGTGAAATGGTTGGCTTAGGCAGAATATTGCTATAATACAAGTTTTTACTCTTCTATTTGCATGAGTTCATTCGAAGCAGTATATAACATGAGACCTCCAAACTTGTTGACATATATTCCTGGAATAGCTAAATCAAGTGAAGTGGATAAGGTGTTATACAATAGAAATTAATTATTATATGAGCTTACTGAGAATCTGAAAAATGCTCAAATGCACTTGAAACATCATCATGATTTGAGGAGAAGAGATGTGAAATTTTAGGTGGGACAATTAGTTTTCCTCAAACTGCAATAGTATAGGCAGTTGTCCTTGCGTTCAAGAAGAATCACTAAACTGGTAAATTTTATGAACCATTCTTGATTGTTGAACGCATTGGAGCAGTTTCTTATAGGCTGCAGTTACCACTAGATTGTAAACTTCATAATGTTTTCCACATTTCTTAGCTCAAAGCTTCAGTAAATGCAGACATTAACATTCAATCATCAATTCTGGAAATGAAATCACCTAAAAATCTCAAGCAACAGACAATTTTGAACAACCTTGAGGTCTAGGTTTTAGTTGTGGGGAGGTATTTGGTATGAATAAAGTAGGTATAATGAAAATTGTGTAATGGTAGTTATGTTAGTTAGTGAGTGAAGGGTAAAACAGTAATAACACATGTTTTGAATGTATATAAAATAAGGGAAGATGGCCTGATCGAGGGATGATTTTTGCAATCTCTGAATTGATTCTGTTCTTTGAGAGGAAGCAACTGCTGGTTCTTCTTCTTCCATTCTCCATTTCCAAACCCTCATCCATCCTTGATTTTGCTCTATGTCACTCTATTTTTATCCCAATATGGCACCACCAAAGAAATATACTAAGCAGGGAAAAGGTAGGGATTTGGTACTCAGTCCATTTGAGTCATATCCTACCACAGTTTGTGGCAAAATACCCCTCAACTTGATGATAGTTGCAAAAATTATTCCCCTTCTTTTCTTCCTCACTGACTTCATATTTTGCTTCTAAGGAAGAAATTACATTGGCAGCAACTAGAGCCTCAAACCAACGTTCAGTATTGGCCACATCAAAGAGTAGCTTTCATTCTTCCTCCACTGCCTAGGGGGCCTGTTATTGTTACACGAGACATCACCTTTCTTGAAGTCTCGCCGGTAATAATGATTTTGATTAGCTTTTTTCCCATGTTGCTTGTAGCATCCAGCCCTTGTAATTACATTAACAGTGACAATAGGTGATGTTTTTTGAGCTTGCTTGGATTTTTGAGTTCTTCATACTTATGCATTCTTTCAAACAACTCTTCAAATGACTTGGAAGGCATAATGACAATATAGACTACAACATCTCCTGAATTTTTACCACATAACTTCTTAATTTCCTTCACATCAGGCATCTTCTTTATCTTGGCAACCAACTTCCTGAATCGCTGCACATAAGTATGGAAGTCCTCATCCTTTCTAAATCAAAAGCTAACTTAGGGAATAAGGCACCAACACTTTCTACGACCGATGTGGGATAAACCCAACATCAAACTTTCTTTTGCATTTCCTCAAACGCCCCATATGAATAGGTACATCGGTGATAGTGGAGAAGGGGGTCATAAATTGATTAGTCAACTGGTCCCAATCAGCTAAGAAATGCTTAGGTTGGCAGTTAAACCGACATAAGGCATCTTCTGATAATGAGGAAAGGTACAATTGCATTATAAGTTTCTCATTGCTCCTCAAATGGTCCCATTCAGATTCAAACTGAACGATATGATCAAGAGTGTTACTGTCCCCATTATAATTAGTAAAAGAAGGCCGCTTGTACTTGGCTAGAAACTGTTCTAGATAAACATCCTCTGCAAGGGGGGTGGGGTGTCTACTAGCAATAGTATCTTTCTTCTCCATGGCTATAAGCCTCTCTTCAAGTTGGTGGAAGGAATCTATTTCTCCACTGGCCCCCTATTTGGTTGTGTTAGTAGCTGGAAGTTGAGTGTTTGAGGCCACACTAACCGAAGCAATCACTGGAGCACTTGGGAATGGTTAAGGAGCTGATTGGTGAGCCGTGAGGTGGGTGATGACATGCTGCAATAAATCATTGGTTTCCATAGTGGGGAAGGTTGGGTTTATTTGTAACACCTCCATTTCGGTTCACCCACGAACGAAGCTGCAAATGCTACCGATAACCAAACCATTTGCTAATCTATTGGATTCGGTTAAGCCGACCCGGATCTAACTTTGGCATCTAAAGATGGTGATACAAGCATTCAAAGCATGGATGAGATGCGTAGATGCTATTGTGGTTCTAGATGCATGCTATGATATGCAATCAGGTTCAAATCAAAACAAACACGTGAAAAGTTCAAGGAAAATAATTATTTTTTAAAACAAAACGGATAGTCTTTACTAAAAGTACAATAGAGACCACCCTGTCAACAACATATATATATATATATATATATATATATATATATATATAACAATTATCAGTGGAAAACATGTAAAAAACATGAAGTTTTCTCTCAACATTTTAGTTAGCATCACTTTCTTCATCTTGAATCGGGTATTGACTAATAGCTTATTCTGTTCATTTCAAATCATAACAATATGACATACACAGATCATTTCATTCAATCAAACATTAGGGCATTCATCTACCACCATTCTCATTAAATTATCACATCACATTCTCATTCAACCTTTGCGGGTACATGTGTACAAATTGCATTGTTGCTCCTCCACAGTCTCGATAGTGCTCTGTTCTCTAGATTTTCACCTACATAAATAATAGAAAAATGTCAGTAATGAGTGTTATTGGCCCAAAAATAACTATTGAGCAAACTATCATAGGAGAGCTCATTCTCAAATTAAATGAAATCATTCTTATACTTTTCAAAGAAACTCTCATAAGGGCGCTAATTAGGAACCGTCGGCCTCTGCTCAACAACATCCCATTCTATCTTATCTCATTCTTTGACACTTTAAAACTATCCCTTGTGTGGGGAAATCAATTTCTGTTCCTTTAGCTCTCTACATCCTCTATATTACTCTTCATCCTGAGCACAGAGGCCGAGTACTCTCAGGTATCCGTCTTCAGTACCCTTGGAAACCACAAGTTTAGATATGTGCTACATTGTAGTACTTGTAATCCTCTGGACTTCTCCTAGTAACTCAAAAGAGTTGTCAAAATCCCTGGGGAATGGAATGACCAGCTCACCAATCTAGAGCCCGCTTCGACTAGCACACGCTTGCTGCAAAAACTGTGGGAAAAAAATATTTGTTATTTGAATTATGATTTTTGTAAGACTTGAAACTGGTGCCAAATACTATTTTGTGGAACCAATACGAGTGAATCGATATGATTGATCATCAAGATTATTATTATTATGATTAGTCGACCGGTCATGGTTCGACCCTAAGGCCAAACCCCCCGGTCTTGGGTTGGTGATGACTTGGTGAGTGGGAGGAAAAGGGAGGACAAACCTTAGGGGGTGACGACCTGATGAATGGGAGGAAAAGGGAGGATGAACTTTAGCCAAGTGATACTTATTCATGGATGGGCTGTAGGGTGTGAGAATTTAATTGAGGGACTCGTTGAGTTGTATATATAGAGTTGTGGAGATTGTTGAAAATTATTTTCCCTAGCCGTCCACTCCTTCTTGTCTCCTCTCCGTCCCAAGCACCCTCCTCATTGCTGCGTGAGTATCTCGTCCCTCTTCTTATTTTTTTTCCATTAGGACTCTTGCATGCATGGTTTTGCTGGTAAGGATGTAGGGTTGATGTTGTTCTTCACATCTTCTTTATTTTCCATGTCTTTTTGGGAGAAGGTTGCATGTTGGCTTGATCGCCACCATCTCCTTCCCATCTCCTCTATTTTCCCTTGCTCTCGGCTTGTGTTTTGGAGTGTTTTCTACGATGCCTTGTCAAGTAGGCATGCGGTTCAGCCGGCGGCTTCCAAATCATGTCGTACATGTAGGAACACCTGGATTTTGTTGGAGACATCTTGCTGAATTGCAGGATCCCTAGTGTCTTATGCATGGGGTTCTTGTCGAGTTTTGTGGTATGAATTACTGTGAGTTTTTTGGGTTTGGTTGTGTCGTTAACTCGTATTAATGTGTTCTGGTTGCTACCCCTCGTGTTGATAAGGGCATCGTGAGTTGCACTGTTGGTTTGTGGTTGATCGTCCTTTCTGTATAGTATGCTAGTCGTGTCTAGGGTTGCTGGTTTCTTTTTTTTTTTGGGGAATGTTGTATTACCTATTATTGCTGGTCGTAGTGGTGTTTAAGTTGCATGATTATTAACAAGTAACTTAGTAATTTAGGGTTGAGTCGATATGAATAATAATTGCTAAGTTATATATGTAATTCACATAGTTATTGGCTTAAATAAAAATTGGGTAATTTATGAGTAATATAATGACTGTAGTAATTAATTGATGATAATTAATTTGTGTACTATATATTACTAAGTTAAGTTGGATGGTTACAGATGATTAATGGAGTAAAGATTTCACCTTTATCATATTAGAGTTAATATAAGGTAAATAAAATTAATTATTATAACAACTAGTTCGTAAGGTAGGAGAATATGCCGCAAGTGTGGAACTTAAACGACACAATAAAATTAATAAAGTTTGAACCTTTATTTAGTTAAATGATTTGAATAAATTAAAAGTATCTTCGAATTGGATAACACAAATCATCTTAAATAATGTAATGGGACGACTTAAATAATTGTCAATTAAATATTTGGTTATACGCTAATCATTATTTAATATTAGTTAAATGTAAATCGTGATGTAAAGAATTAATTTGAACATGTAAAGTACGTTTTAAATGATTACGTCACATAAATAATTAAGTACCCCACTAGACTTGTTGTAAAGATTAAGAATTGAATGTTCGAGATTAGTGAATGCTTTGTGTTTAGTGTTGATAGAGTTAGGCCATATAATGCATATCTACTCGGATAAAATTATACTTGTATATAATTTTATTTTCTCGTTCAGATAAAGATTGTCGGTCGCAGTTGTGAGTCCATTTACGAACTATCTAGGTCCGTATAATTGTTTGAAATGTTGTATATTCCCTTTTGGCAGCCCTGGTCGGCCTGAGCCAAGATTTGACCACCATGCACCAAGTGCAACCGGGGTAAAGGAATTGACTTAGCTTGACACTGGGTTGCACCTTTAAAAACAATTACTTGAAAAACAAATTGAGAGTCTCTGATACGAGGCAGCACCTGCAAAATTGGGAGTCTCTGATACGAGGCAGCACCCGCGAAATTGGGAGTCTTCGTCATGAGGCAGCACTCGCGAAATTGGATGTCTCTGTCGCGAGGTGGCGCCCACAAATTTAAACACCTACCCCCATGCTGAGTGACAGGGCGCAATGGCGCAAGATAGCTCATTATACATTTGTGATACCGAGAGGGTGAGTCAATAGTAAATATAGGTAATTACAGGCCGTGGGCTATGTAGTGTGTGTGCACATACATGAGATTGTAGTTGGATGGGCGGCCACCCTCCCAACATATTAAGAGCTCGGTATAGGCTCATAAGCACTAAAAGACTTTTAAAATAAAAATTGGGGTATATTTGACTTGTTTCATTAATTATGCGGCTTAGTGGTTTTGTCACTAACGCGGAATTGCCTCCTTAGGTATGCATATTCAAACTAAAGATTGATAGTGTCCTTGGTGTTCCTTATGGACCAACGAAGGTTTGGTGATTCGTTAATAAATCTGGACTTCCTTTTTACCTAATTTAAGTTATAAGCGTGGCAATGGGAAATCGTCAGTGGCTGTGGGGCTATGCGTGAACATAGCTAGTTATCTTTTGTTATGTTACATCTTATATCTAACCTGGCTAAATAAATTTCCCGACTTGGTGTCAGATTATGACTTATGGGTTAGATTTTTATTGTTTTATTTATTATGTTGTTGGGTGACACCTGGCCGTTAGGGCGAGTCATTACAGGCATTATATTTTTGAGTAACACTAGGCTAGTTAGGCCTATTAAATTGCATCTTTGGCCGGGTCGTTACACTTGCTCACGTAGCGTGGTTTTCGGTTTCCCCTTGTCTAGCATCTCATTGAAAACTCAAAAAAACTAAGTATACATAGGCCGGGGTAGGGATTGTAATATAATAGGCTCGAAGGCATTATGATCTAGATCTGAGTTTTCAAAAATAAACTCGAAGGATCTCATCCTCGAGGGTTATTAATTAGGAAAATTTGTGTGACTAAATGGCCCTTGTGTAGTGGGATGCGATAAATCAACCACTTGATACGTCCGCTTACATATTAAATCAAATGACAATAGAGTAAAGGAGTCAAACTAGAAGCGAGTCCTAAACAGACCTGGTAGAAGCTCCAATTGTGTTCACACGCCTAGGTGGCGAGCTCCTACTCTCTTCCTACACATCAAAACTAAAAGCTAATTCCTGCTATGATGCATTCACACATCCCATATCACACTCACATCAAAGCACTCATCACATCAAGTCACACACATCAATCCCTATCAAATTTTCTAGGCTATGTTGTATTTTATTAACAATTAATACTTAATTTGCTTAATTAGTTCCTTACCATTTATTTTAATACAATTCAAATCAACAATTCATTTTTATTTACAATGAAAATATTTGTCACATCAATCAATCAAATCCTAACATGTTGTACTAATAATTATCACTTTTAAGTAATTAGGTTGGAGTTAATTATACCTTGTGTTGTCGGTAATCAGCGACGACTAGAGTTTGTCCTATGGTTTGAGGCCGAATTTAACACAGGGCGGAGTCCGAAGTGCGATCAGGTTCAGCTGGTCGAATTTGGCAAAAATTCGATGATTTCCGGGTAATTTCAGTAAATCTTGTTTTTTGACGATTTTCCAACAGTTTTTGGCGATTTTATATGGATTTTGCCGACAAGGCGATCGGGGCCATAAGTCAGCACTGTCTCAACGAGCTTGACTCGATTGTGGTGCTGGTGACGGAGGCAGAGGCGGCGAAGGCTTGTCCGATTGGCCCTTGGCTAGATTCTCCGGCGGTCCTCATTACTGGGGAACGACTCCTAGGTCGTAGGGGAAGGGCATCAACGGTACGATGGAGGCACGGTATGGCAGAAAGACCCCGTTTTGGTTTACCCGTGAACCAACTCGAAAATATTATCTACGACCGAAGTATTCACTAATTTACTTGATTCGGTTAAGCCAATCCGGAACTACCCTCGGTATGTCAAGATGGTAATGCAACATGCAAAGCATGGATGGGATGTGTGGGTTCTAACATTGTCCTATATGCATGCTATGATATACAATTAAGAATAAAACAAACCAAACAAACGAAAAGTTTTAAAAGAAATAGGTATTTTTAAAGCAAAACATATAGAGTCTTCCCTAAAAGTGCAATAGGGGTTACCCTGTCAACAATAAGTAGTATGTATATATATTAATAAGCATAAAAAATACTTTCCAAACACAACATTCCCTTAACATTTTAGTTATCATTACTTTCCTCATTATTTGAGCAGAGTCTAAACTCCATAGCTCACACTGTTCATTTCCATTCACAATTTCATTCGAATGAAAAATATTTATATCATTTCATAGAATGGCAATTCAAATTCATTATTCACACAGTTCAACACACATCATCATCACCAATTACACTCGGCAGGTACATGTGTGCACAATTCTAGTGCTGCTCCTTTGCTGTCCTTACAGTGCTCATTTCTCAAAGTTTTCACCTACATTTATAATAAAAAGACCTTAGTAATGAGCATTACTAGTCCATAAATAACTGATAACAAATTGATATAGGAGAGCTTACCCTCATCTTGAATGAAAACATCATTACTCATCCTCTTAGAACTCTCATAAGGGCAATAACTAGGAGTCGTCGACCTCGCACGATAGCACCTCTTTTTCATCTCATCCTCATTATTGGCTACTTTAAACTATCATTTGCACGATAAAATCATTCTCTTTCCTTTCAGCCCTCTACATCTTCTGTATCACTCCTGGCCCTAAGCACAGAGGCTGAGTACTCTCAAGCACGCACCTTTAGTACCCTTTGAAACTGCAAGTTTAGACAGGCGCTGCATAGCAATACCCGTACATCTCCACACTTCTCTGGGTTTGAGGAACTCAAAGGTGGAGTTATCAGTATCCCTCGGAAATAGAACGGATGCTCACCAATTTTAGAGCCCACTTTGACAAAAGCCCTATCTCAAGACGCGATCATCGGTTTTCCCTCATCTCACATCTCATTGAAAACACGAAAAAACTATATGTACATAGGCCTGGGTATGGATTTATAGAATAGGCCCAAAGGCATCATGATCTGGATCTGAATTTTTGAAAATAAACTTGAGGGATTTCATTCTCACGGGTTATTAATCTAGAAATCTTATATGACTAGATGACCTATGTGGAGTGGGATACCATACATCTACCACTCGATACGTCTGCCTACCTGTTAAAATAAAATACGACCGAGTACAAAACTCAAACCATAAGCGAGTCCTAAATAGACTTGATAGAAGCTCCAATCATGTCCACGCGCATAGATGGCAAGTTCCTACTCTATACCAACACATCAAACTAAAAGCTAACTCCCGCTTATGATGCATTCACACATCATATAGCACACACACACATCAATCATACATAAATCCCAATCCATATAAAATTTCCTATGCTACGTTGGATTAGATTACAATAATGACTTAGTTTAGCTAATTAGTTCTTTAGCATTCATTTTAATACAATTCAATCAAGAAAATTCATATTTTTATTACAATAAAATAGTTAACACGTTAATCCATCAATCATAGCATATTGTGCTAATAATTATCACATTTAAGAAACTAAATCGGAGTTCATTATACCTCACATCGTCAACAATCAACGACGTTTAGGGTTTTGTTGTGTGGCTCGAGACTCAAATTTGGAACCCAACGGCGTCCAAAATTTGATTCGGTTCGTGTGGATAAATTCGGTGGAAGACCCGGTGAATTTCAGCTAATCCGAATTTTCGACAGTTTTCGATAAATTTCTAGCAGTTTTTATGTGGTTTTTCGGCAACTTTTCTAGTGAAGTAATCAGGGCTATGGGTTGGCACCGACTCATTGAGCTCGACCCAATAGTGGTGGCGGTGAGGACAACAATGTCGATGAGGACCTCTGACAGTGGCGACGAGTCGGTCAGGGTTCAAATAGTCGCCTGATTGGCCCTTGACCGTCCTCAGTGGTGGCATTGGGTTTGGGGGAGATGCCATCTTGGTCGAGGGGATGGGCGCTAGTGTCATGGAGGCTACGGAGTGGAGCGGTTGGAGGTGGACCGGGCGGAGTGGCTTGGTCTGTGGTGGAGCAGTATGGGCGGCATTACGACGCCACTCTTGTGCGTTGTGGAGACCGGGAGGCGGCGAGATGGCTAGGGGCGGCACAATGACACTTAGGTGGGGCACGGCGACGTCGATTGGTGACAATAAGGTAGCCGGAGGTGGTGCGATGACGTGAATCGGCATAGCGTCA
>JAVDBV010006919.1:0-18454 GCA_032619315.1 Piper longum
CCCCCCCCCCCCCCCCCCCCCCCCCCCCCCCCCCCCCCCCCCCCCCCCCCCCCCCCCCCCCCGCTTAAAGCGGCGTCAAGACTTATCTGGTGCCTATATACTTCTTGCACCACCCTCTTGAGAATGTAATCTCTTCTACTCTATTTGATTAAGGTTCTATATTTCTCAAGCTGCTACATTTAATGATTAATGGTACACTTGTACTTCACCATTAGAATCACCACCTTCGTCACTAGTGCCCCTTCCTACCCGCCTTAATTCTTTGCTAGTTCTTTTTATTGCTACTTTTTTACTGAATTTTCTTGAACTTTGTTTTCCATGAGTGTTTTCGACTTCTTCTTCATCTCAAGTGGGAATTTTGGACATTCTATAGCGTCTTTGCCAAATTGACCAATCAAGAAGTGTTTCAAACCCACAATAATTACATATAGAATCCGATGTTCCTAGTGGTCAACTATGTTTCTAACCTCATTTGTGGACATGTTTTACTAATTAAAATATGCGTATAATAAATATAATAAAGTACCATTAAATTATTAATAATACAAAAAAATAATTGTTCAACATTTTCATCCAATGTTTGTAGTAAATTTTCAAATATTTCCAACCTTATATGTCTCCAAGAGAAAGGGCCGACACAATAACGACATCCGAGATGACAAACTTTAGTTTGTATATGAAAATTAATTTTAAATCCTCTAAAGTATTAAGATATAAACCACTACAATATAATATGAGCCGTGTATTAAGGAATGAACTTGGCGTATAAAAATCAAGGTCATGGTTTTGTAAATTGACTAGTCAAAGATTTTCTTGTATTACAATTACATACATGAACTTCAAAAATGAATGCCGGCAGTATTAACTTAATGCCACCTAATATTAACCAAAAATCATAACTTAATTTTGTATAGGATCTACCCAATTCATATTCAATTTAAATAAGATCATTACCAAAAGTTAAACATTCAAACTTTTAAACAAAGATAAAACATGGTTATTTTTAATCTCGGAGGTGACCATATAATTGATTTTTCGTTCTTCTTAAATTTTTCGTCCGCTACCCTTCGTCTCGTCCATGCCTGCGGTGCCGCCACCCTTGCTTTGCCGCCAAGCCCATGCCCGCATGAGTGAGCATGGCGGCGGTGCATCGAGCATGGGCACGATGGAGGTCCTTAGCAACGTGGACGGGGCACGAGGGCATGAGCTTGACTTGAGGGTGCAGGCGCAGGCATAGCTTGGCAGCGGGCATGGATAGTGGGCACGGGCGATGGGCACGGAGGGCGAGGGCAATGACTGTGGCTATGTGGACGGCAATGGGAAGGAGGAAGAGATTTTTTTTTTTAAAAAAAACAGATTTGGGCTCGACGACACAGATTAGGGCAACTATTAGCGAAGATAAACTCAAAAACCAAAATATAATTGATATTAGTTATTATCTTACATACGATTGGTTTTTATATTTTTAACATACCATGTGTGTATCTAAACTAATTAATAGCTTTGAAAAAAAAACTAATTAATAAGTTATTATCCAAATAAACTGAGGTTGAACTCGGCTTATATTTATATTTATTTATATTTTAAGAATAAATAATAGGAGAGCGCAATGACGATCATGACCCAAATGGAGTAATAGTAGCTTACAGGTATACTCAAGAGTCGGCTATTTTCCATTGCAAATCCCCGCGCCAAAAACATATATATGTTTTTCGATTGCTTCCCCTTTATCTGCAATCCTACCAGGGTTCTTGGAGTGATCGCCCCGATTCGGTCTTTCTAGAGGTATAATTTGATGTATTTTTCGTGGTATATACGCCCGTTTTTATGTTGTTCATGTGATAATGAATTTTCTATAATTTTTCCTTTATTTTATTTCGTAATTTTTAGTGGTGTTTTTCTTATATTCTTTGCGGTTGGGTGGTTGTTTGTTGATGTGTAGGTTGTGCGAATTACTGTTTGATGGTATCGTGTTGATTGCGTTGTTGTTTGTTGTTCTTGTTACTGTGATTGGATTTGGTCTGTGATTGTTGTTGAGGTTTTAGGTATGTCTGTTGGGATGCATGGAAGTGTCGTTCTTTTGAACTATTGATGTGTGGTTATTGTAGTTTAAGCGGCGTGATAACTTTTTTTTTTGTTGGTTTTAATTATGTCCAGTGTTAATTTTTTTTTTCTGAGGGTTGAGAGTTGTTGCTGTCTTATTAATCAATTCTCATTTGGCAGCTAGAGCTGATTTTTTTGTAGTTTCATGCGATGATGCGTTTTGTTTTTTGTTTTTTATTTGGTAATTTCTTGAGGGGTATGTCTTTTCTTGTGCGTGATTGCAGGTTGTTTGTTGCTGTGCGCAAATTGTTGTTTGATGGTACCATGATGATTGCGTTGTTATTATTTGTTATTCTTACGGTGATTGTGTTGTTCTGTTATGTTATTATTTCTGTTAAGATGTATGGGCACATCTTCCTTTTGAATTATCGATGTGTGGCTATTGTAGTTAAAGCATAAAGATGATAGCTGCTTTTTTTTTTTTGTTTTTACTTATGTTCAGTGTTCTTTGATTTTTCTGCAACATGTAGAGTACTTTTGGTTGTAATTATTTGGGAGACTTTTTGCCGTCTTATTAATCAACTAAGATTTAGCTTATTGTTGAAAATTGGAATTTTGGTATGCTATCTGTATTGGATTCCTTACAATTGTTTCAGGCCATGGGGAATATATGTGTCAATTTTATATTTTTGGTTGCTAGTTATCAGAATATATTGCAATAACATAATGGTTAGTGTTCATCTGAATGTTTATGGGTATTTATTAGGAAGAGAAGCTAACAAGAACGGCAAGCTATTTCCGGCCTATGGAAAATCGTGGTCGGAAACGGGCAGAGATGTCGGACCAATTGCCTGCTAATAAACATACCTGCAGTTCTAATGATCATCGTCCCAGCTCTTTATCTCAGTCATCTCAGATTTTTTCCAGTTCATCTCAGGATTGCACAATGGAATCCTCCTCTATCACTTCTTCATCATGTCATTCCGATCGAGACTCGGTGGTTTCTGGTGACTCAGATGAGGCTGATCATGACAATCACCACTTTAATGGAGTAGCTGACACCAAGATGAAATTCTCCAGAATTTTTTCTGAATTATCTTCAGAGGGAGCATGCTCCAGCAAGCAGCTTGCAGCACTTACTGAGCTCTGCGACATTTTGTTACTCTGCTCAGAGAACACTTTATCTGGTTTTGCGTGGGATACTTTTGTGCCAATCCTGGTTAATTTGTCACAGCACGTTGACAATCCAGATATAGTGCTCTTTTCTATTAGGTCCATGACTTATCTCTGTGACGTTGTGCCAAGGTCTGCAATGCATCTTGTCAAAGCTGATGCTATTCCAGCACTAGTTGCTCCTCTCTTGTGCATAGAATACTTGGATGTGGCAGAGCAGGTGTAGCTGTTAAACTATTTTTGAATTTTCTACTAAAAAGATTTGAGTATTAGTTCTTAGTGTTTTCTGAAAAATCTATTTAGTGTTTGCAAGTATTAGAGAAGATATCTCGGCTGCAACCAAATGCATGCTTACAAGCGGGATGTGTCATGGCAGCATTGAACTATATTGACTTCTTTTCCACAAACATTCAGGTTAGAGAATTTTAAATTCATAAATCACTGCTCTTTTTTACTCAATTTTTTTTAAAAAAAACCTTGAACTTTATCTGATCTCAAGTGTAAGATGTTTTATTCAAAATGAATTTGCAGATTCTTAAGCCTTGTTTGAATAGTCCCACGTCTCTCTGTGAGATGGGTAGTGTCTTGTATATATCTGAGTTCCTAAGCCTTCTAAAGTGGCTAGTCATTTTAGATTGAAGCTATGGACAGAGGTGTGAACGTAGGTCCACATGCAACCAAATGGGCTTGCACGTGCGAGGGACTAAGGAGTGTTAGAAAAGTCCCACGTCTTTATGTGAGATGGGCTGTATTTTGTATATATGCGAGTTCCTAAGCCTTCTTAAGTGGCTAGTCATTTTAAATTGAAGCCCATGCGGACCCACTTCACAAGTCTGATGATATTGGAACAGTAGGGTGGAATATGCAACTTTTTAATTTCTTATCAGTTTATTTTTTAAGACAAGAGAGTCGATTTGGCAAGGAATCTAGTTTAAATGTGTTTGTGTTGTCACTGTGGTAGTGCTTTAAATGCTGTCAATATCTTCCATATTACTGAAGGATTTATCCACTCTTGGGTTCGTTCGGTTTTCATTTTAGCTGTCATTTTTGCGAATTTGTTGTCTAGATAATTTAAATTAATGTCTGGATCTAGAGGCTTTAGTCTAACATAATAAATTCCCAAAATCTGTAGAAAGTTGCTATTTCTCTTGTGGCAAATATTTGTGGAAAGCTTCCATCTGATTCTACATCGTTTGACTTGGATGCAATACCTGTTTTGTGCAATCTTCTTCAATACGACGATAAAAAGGTATTTCAGTTGGATTGTGCAGTATTTATATATCATTATAAAAAATTCCTTTCTTTATTACTTAGCAACTTGCATGTCAAAGTACTTATGGTAATTACAATTTCCAGCTTGTGGAGACCAGTGCTATATGCTTGGTGAAGATAGTGGAGACTCTTTCTTCACAGACAATGGAGAAGGCTTGCTGTCATGGTTTGATCCAACAGTCCGTCCATCTCATTGCTCTGAAAAATAGGATGATGCTCAGCGAGTCAATCTACAGGGTATGTGAATCTTGATTCTTTTTAAATCAAGTCAAAGTCATGAGTGTTATCATCAGCTTAACATATGCCATGCTGTAGTATCTGTCCTTTGCAATCTAATTCCTCACTGAAATCATCTCTCACAAAATCTTAAATTTGGGGACCATGTAAAAGCCCGTTCAGTGCTCATTTCATATATTCTCATACAACCTCAATACATGTTCTCTTTACCTTCCTCTACTCTTCTTTTGAGCATTCATAGCTCCACTGGGATCTTCAGTGCTCATTTCTGAACTTTCTTAAATGATTTTCACAAAAATTATGTTTAATTGATGTCATTCCTAGTTGCTTTTGAATAACACTGGTGAGCGCATGATCCATTATAGTGTTACCACTTCCATCTCAATATTGTCATGTCTACCACTTCATCTTATTAATGTGACTCTTGTCTCTTCCTATTATGCCAACATTCCACCTCGCACCCATAGTTGACCTCGTTGCTCTTCAATACTCATTCAACTTAATGGTGTATTGATTATGAAGTATAGGCAACATTTAAATCAGTATCCGCCTCTGCCTGTTTTTTTGTAGCAATTTTTTACTTTCTAAATGTACAAAGGATTCCCTGCTTCTGGCAGTTCCATTGAAAATGCATTTTAAATACTATGTTTCTGGTCTTGCTAATTTTAATACCTTTTGATTTTAAAACTTCACCCTTTATATGAGGCAGTGAGTATGGTAGGTTTAAGAAGGTAGATACTAGTCTGCTGGTCTGAGGAGATGGCTGGCAGTTTAATTTCTGCTTTGGCAAGTCCTTGGAGTGAGGAAGACAAAGATCTGATCCTGTGAATATCTTGTAAATGTGCCTGTAATCTCTTCAAGAAGACTGGAATAACAAGACCAAAACTAGAGCAAACTAGAGATAGAAGAAGGATGTTGCACACAGCTAAGCAGAAGCCAATAATCTGTAATTTTAATTCCTGGAGATCTGTCTGTTTGGCTATTGAGAGTTATGTATTTATCGGCGAACAAGGAAGGACTAAACCAGGCATGTTAATAAAAATTTATCATTATGATGCAAGCTAATAGACAAGAGAAAAAATTCCTTACTAGATTAGGAAAAGGCAACTATGTAATGCTGAAAATATTCCATAATATGTCTTGATCCTTCTAGAGAACCTTTGAGCAGCAAGATTGAAAACAGACATTGCAGCTGGACTCCTATCAATATAGAATTTAGGATGCTCTGGCTGCCTTGGATAGTTTCTTCTTCTTTCGCAATGAGTTGCCCCCAATAGAAGGGGATGTTGAAGGCCCTTGTGATGGAGGTGGGGCCAACATTTCCCCTACGGCATGCTTTGCATCATTAGTTCCATCTACTCTCTTTCGCTTCCCTTGAAATATCCGCCAACATAAAATGCTCTATTACAAGACACATGCAACAAGGAGCACCATCTTAAAGACTAGAGTCCATTCATTCAACACTAGAGGAAGAAAAGGATTTTAAGATGAAACTTGATGTAAATTGTTGGTTATTAAGAATTTATTCTTTTAACTTCCTGATGCAAACAGCAAGTCAATGGAGAGGTAGGGAGTCCAAGACTTCCATGACGAAGTAAAATTAATCAAATTCTTAATCCTCAACAACAAAGTTATAGACTATGAAACAGTAAATAAACAGACATTTTGACCAGAAAATGAACTTTATTTCTTCTCAATTAATCATGGCATAAGCTTACAATGCTTAATATATATATATATCTAATCTAATATATGAAAGGAGCGTTTGCTTCACAACCGAATGTTCTCATCGCTTCTTAGCGACTGGTTACTTATTATGAAAAAATTTGCAATGTGTCTCTAAATATTATTTCTATAACCCTCTTTATGAGGAAAGTATTAATCAAATATTTATTTTACAAATTTACCAAATCTTATTAAGAACTAAAGTATTTTTATGATTTTACTCATTTTTATTAGGAAAATATTAATTAATTGTAGAATTTATTGATTAAAATAAAAGAATTCATAATATAAGATAACATAAAAAGTTAATGAAGAGAAACTACCTTTTCTAGTTTTAGGACAAAACTAAAATAAGACTTAGACTTGTGCTAGGAAAACATCAGAACAAAACTTAATTCTCTAATTTGCAAAGAATTAAATAAGACTCCTCAACTAAAATAAGAAATCAACTAATCAAGACTCATATGTAATATAAGGCTCTAAACGAGAATAGCATGCAACTTCAAATGTAAGTAGAAACTCTCAAACTAGATGCTTCTAATATAGTTAGGAAACTACTAAAGATTTGATTTTTTCCATCATTAGTCTCCCTTGGTTGAAAAAAACCTCGTCCTGGAGTTTTGGAGGAAGACAATTCGTAAAATTTGTTGAAGACCATGAGAAGTCTTGTTTGCATCATGGAGTGATGAGTTGAACTATACATCATCACTCCTTGTGGTTTAAACACAAGTTACTGCTCCATTGTATGTATCCTTTATCATTTGAATATGTAATTTTTTAATCATTTTCCTATGCAACACATGACAAATGAAACTTATTAGCTTTATTGTATTCCTTGTTCAAAATCAATAACAACCATGACTCTTGACATTTATGGACTGCACTTTGTTCGGCATATCCCTACCTCCTATTTCCAAGATGTTTGATGGTTCCATTAATTTCTCCTAGTAAAAAATGGCTTCTGTAGTTGACCTTTTTTAGAGTTAATTAATCAACATTTTTACAGGGTTTGATTGGAATGCTTGCCAGACTTGCTTCTGCCTCATCAGCGGCAATTAAAATGCTATTTGAACTAAACGTATGTGCTGCTTTAAAAAACGTTTTACTCACTTCTGACATTGCAACTGTGATTTACGATACCAATCATGGTGAACCAGTCTTGAGTCAGGTATTTATTTTTTATATTCCTGTGATGATTATTTACTGAATATATATTGTGGATAATACCTATTTATCTTTCTTGTGAAGCAGAAATTATCTTAGATGAAACTTACTTGTTCTTGGCTTTTAAATAGAAACTCTTTCCTCTCTTCGATCAAATGTGTGCTTATATTTTTTTTATGATCAAATATTTTTTTTCCCTTTTTCAACTTGTTCTTGGTTCTTCTTTTCCTCTTTTTAATCAATGTGTTATCATATTTTTTTGTAATATTTCTGCTTCTTCATTATCAAAAATATTTTTTACATCTTATTAATAAAAGAGGTTGGACCATGGATTCTAATCTAGGATCCATGTGATTACAAATATGGCAGTTATGATGTCCGGATTCCCTTCTTGACATGAAATCTCATTTATCTGGGGTTGGGATTGGCAATATGCAAGCATTGTTGGAGTTGTGCTATATTATTTCTAACCTGAAAATTTTAAATGTGTTTCTCTTCATAGTTTCCTGATTCTCAGTTATGCCGCTTATTGTTTGATCCAGGTTCACGAGGCCTTGAAGTTGCTGAATGTACTTCTTCCTCCGCTAGATCAAAGTGGTGACAGTGAGGCATTATCTGATGATTGGAGAGATATTTTGGGTGATCAATGTCAGCATTTGCACGATTTTGGAACTGAAATTCTTCCAAGCCTCATTCAGGTATTTATGCTTTATGATTAGACCAATGCTTTTGTTGTTTTATTTTTCTTTTCTTCAATGATGACAAAAAAAACTCCTTTCATATTTGGTATATGCAGGTGGTTGGTTCTGCGGTGAATACCTGTGTGTGCTTTGGCTGCCTTTGTGTGATACACAAAATAGTTGCTTTCTCCAACGTTGATTCTCTCTTGAAGGTTCTTGAAGGGGCCAATATTTCTAGGTGAGCCTTTCCTTTTGAAATTTGTTAATGTGAAAATAAATTGGGGACGTGAGTGCATAACCGATATTTGCTATTGCGTCCGGATTTGTTAATAAATTTTCTTTACAGCATGATCTGACTGAATTATGAAGTCCAAGTGGATCATCTCGATGTTTTTCCTAAAATTTTGCTTGTATATTTGTTCTGGAAAGATAGCGAACAAATTTAAGATCCAGGACCAATGGTATATGTTTTCAGGTTTTCAGTTTTGTTTCTGTTAGTTCGCATGCTTGGGATGCACTGCTGGTTTTTTTTTTTTTGGTTCCGAAACTCATTTTTGCTATGTGCAAATCAATGCAGTTTTCTGGCCAACATATATGCAAGGAATGATCGTCATGTATTGATCTCTGGTCTGAAGACAGCCGAACTTCTTTTGCATAAGCTTCCCGAATTTTATCGATCTTTTGTCAAAGAGGGTGTCCTGTTTGCAGTTGATGCGCTTCAGGATCCTGAGAAGAGCTCACAGAATTTACCTGCTTCAAACCAGAAAGTGGGTGCAATTTCGACAGATGTTTCTGGTTGCTTCTGTTATGCTTTTGATGTTCATAGGCCTACATCTCCAGAGTCTATGACATGCAAAATAAAAGATTTAACTGTCCAAGGCATGGCTGAGCATATAAAGGGCGCATACTTCACTGGAATGATGAACAATCCTTCATGTGGCATATCAGGATGCCTTCAAAAATTGAGGAATTTTTCAACATCTTTAGCTAGCAGTGCACCTTTGTTGGACATGAGTTCCATAAATAAGCAGCAACATGTTTTAAATAACTTAATGGAGGTGATCAGTGATAGACAGGAATCTGTGTCCGTCTTTGAGCTTGTAGAGAGTGGCATTGTCAGATCCGTGGTAGATTACCTATCTGGTGGTTGCCCTGGGAAAGAAACTATTGATTATGATGTTCTATTGAAACGATTTGGGCTTTTTATGAGGGTTTCCTTGATATCCACTTCTGAACAGTGCAAGGAATTGCGTTTGGCTTCATTGGTCCAAAAATTGCAGTCTGCACTATCTGTCCTGGAACACTTTCCCGTTATTGTTAGTTGCACTCCTCAGCTGAGGACTGTTTATTCTAATATTCCATATCCACATTATACAAGGCATCCCTGCCTGAAAATTAGGTTTATGAAAAAGGAAGGGGAGGTTGACTTGCGTGAATTTTGTCAGGAGGTTCAATCAGTGGAAGCTTTTTCTTATTTGGATGATCTCGACAGGTTTTTGTGGCCGAAAGTCAGCTGTGGCAGTGTGAATGAAGGTAAGCTGATTTTTTGGTGGTTTGAAAGAAATGAATTTCTACTACTTTTCCCATTTTGTAAATAATTAATTTTTGATAGTTGATGAAGGAGAAGGAGATGCCAGAAGACTGGCTCATAAGTCAAAAGCTGATTCATCACTTCAACGATCTTCTAGCTCTAGTAATGCAATGGGAATAGGCTCTGAGGTATTTTATCTTTTACTTTAATGAAACTGATGGTCTTTATAGACATCAAGTTATTGATACATTTGTGTCTAAATTTTCTTATAACTTAAATCGTTGTGAAACTTGGTCTTTTGGAGAAGAGAGTCTTAGCTTATACAATGGGATTTCGTACTTTCTCCAGGCAGAGAAACCTAGAGTTAGCATGGAAGTACATACTGAAAAGGTTGATGTGATACATGGCATGCCTAATGAGTCTAGCTTTCCCCATTCTGCACAGAAAATGAAATTGATCTTTTACTTGGGAGGAAAACCTCTGGACAGTTCGTTAACCATCTGGCAGTCCATTATGCAGCATTTTATGACAGAATATGATGCGCATATAACTTCCAGGTTTTGGAATGAATTATACACTGTGGTTTATGGAAAAGCTGAAACCTCAAAGGGATACGATTCCAAAGAAGTTCTATCAGTCCACGCCCCTGATTGTTCTGGGGAAAGACCTCCAATCTTAATTAAACAGTTGGTAGCAGATGTCCCTTGGGAGTTAGACAGGTCAAATCCCACGCATGATATATTGATTTTGCTTAAAATGTTGGAAGCTATGAATAGGTATGCATTTGACTTAATGTCATTTGAAAAGAACCATGCTTTTGCTGAAGGAAGAATTGACAATTTTGATCAGTTAACAGTGACAATACCCACCATTCCACAAATGGAGTTCATAAATTGCAAACTTTCCGACAAGCTTGAACAGCAAATGCAAGACCCTTTGGCTATGTCTACTGCAGGCATGCCTCTTTGGTGTAATCAATTAGTTACCTCTTGTCCTTTCTTGTTTTCATTTGAGTCAAGGAGGAAATATTTTCAATTGGCTTTGTTAAGCTCGACTCGAGTTTCCCAAACCTCATTGCATAACAGAGGTAACTACAGAAGTTCAGGCAGCTCTAATGAGAGGAGGTTGGCACAGACCGTTGCCCTCGCTCGTGCAAAGTTTCAGGTTTTGCGCCATGATATTCTGGGATCAGCTTCAAAAATGATGGCTAAATATGCACGAAGTGACAAAATCTTGGAAGTTGAGTTTATTCAAGAAGTTGGTTCTGGTTTGGGTCCAACAATGGAATTTTATACATTAGTAAGCTACGAATTTCAGAAGACAAGACTTGGCATGTGGAGAGATGATCATTATCCATCTGTTGAAGGTTGTCGAGACTTTGTGGCTTCTCCTTTAGGGTTATTTCCTCGTCCATGGGCCAGTTCAGTGAATGAGGCAAAGTTCTCTGATGTAATTAGGAACTTTGTCTTGCTTGGTCAGATAGTAGCGAAGGCCCTTCATGACGGAAGGGTGATGGATCTACCTCTAGCAAAAGCATTTTACAAGCTTGTCATTGGACAGGTTTTTCTTCTAATTTTGCTTAATCTGCTTTTAGCTTTCGTGCTTATGATATTTTCAATCAATTATGAAGTGCTAATGTTTTCACTCTTTTACATGCCTTCTTCCAGGAACTTGACTTATATGATATTACAACATTTGATCCTGGACTTGGAAGGTTTCTCCTTGAGTTTCAGGCTCTTGCTTCCAGGAAGAAATTGTTTAATGCCAATATTATTGGAGATCCAACAAATGGATATGATTTATGTTTTAGAGATTCAAGTGTTGAGGATCTTGGTTTAGATTTCACTCTTCCTGGTTACAATGATTACATACTTGCTTGTGGACCTGATTATGTAGTGGTGTGTGAATAATTCCACAATGTGGGAGCTTACTGTTGTCCTTTTTGAGCAGCCATTTTCTGTTTTCTTTCTTTGATTCTCTGAAATTTCAACTTTCTACTTTATATGATTATAGGTGAATATCAACAACTTGGGGGAGTATGTATCTCTAGTAGTGGATGCAACAGTGAAAAGTGGAATTTCCAGACAACTTGAAGCTTTTAAACTGGGGTTTAATCAGGTATATACTAATTTGCGCATTGTACAGTGAAATGACATATGTCATGTTCTTATATCCTTGTTTTCTAGGTTTTGTACTGTTTTGTTATTTGAATCTTGCACCACATTTATTCTGTTGCTTTTGCCTTGGTGAATTTCAGTTTTGTCATTATTGATTAAATGTGCTGGCTAAAAAATACCTACATCTTTTCTTTATTCTCTACATAATTTTCAAAGCGGAGCAAAGGGCAGGGGCTGTGCTGCACATATAGAAGCCATTTCGATTCAGTAATTTATCTAAATGACTTTAAGATCTTTGTTACGGGTTAATTTTGTGTCCTCATGATTAAGAACTTTGCAGGCCATTGTGCAAAAAAAGCTGTAGATGGATGGAAAAAACAAAGTACCATGATATTCAGCAGTGGTGGGCAATATTTATGCGATGCCACTGTAGGGAATAAGATAGTTTTTGTTGTATCTAGTGGATGAAGAAAATTATTCATGGTTTGGTGAACTTTTGAACATAATTTTTGTTTTTAATGAATAGCAACCTCCTTGTTAAAAAGCATTCAGAGGCACAAAGATCCTTAGCCACTAGGTCTTCACTCTAATGACCCGAGCTAAGTGGAAACTGATAAACCGAGTCATTTCTTTAAATGTGATAAACCAAAGTTCAAGATCGCCACACCCACACTATTGCGCTGGATCTTACCTTAAGTAGATATTGGATGTGAAACTAATTTTGTGGGATCTTATAATCTATCTAATTTTAGGAAATTCTGTACATGGAATTCCTTGGCATATGAACCTAATCCATGTACACTCTAACCCACCATCCAATATGGTCGACTATGTTATCATTTGTAACGACTCGGCCCAAGTGTAACATGGTAGCCCAAGTAATTTTTCAAAAACTGTTAACTGAAATTAAAGATCTATAGACACACCCCTCTTAATATATTGTATCTTATTCCGAGAGGTATTGCATGTGGGATTAATTTTGTGGGATCTTACACACTAATGGGATCACTTGTCTCTCCTTGAAATAGTTTTGGCAGAATTCTCAATATGGTGAATGAAATGGAGTTTAGGAAGAATTTTCCATTTTAATAATAAAATGCAAAATAATCTTGAAATTATAACCTAGATCAGGTTGACTCGCATTCCCTGCTCTGTGTATGGGCTTAGTTTTTATTTGCAAGACATGAGGGCATTCTAAACATTCTATGTAGATTTGTCACAATGTTATTTGGTCAGTTTGGCCTTTTTTGTTTTGTTTGGAGCACATGATTTAAAACCACAAAAAAACACATCGAGAATGTTGACATTTAGTGTTGGAAAATGATATCCTGTATATTAAGGTGTAAACCGATGCCATCCTCTTTCAGTTGGAGTTGGGTTGACCCATTCTATTTTTTGACTTGAACTTTACTAAATTATAAGCAACCATCGAGATATGATATTTATATATGCCCGAAATTTATACTCGACAGCCAATCAAGTTTCAATGAAACTTTACGTTAAGTGGATTACCTGTATTTGAGATTCTCTGGTTGTTTTATTGTGAAGCTTGGATTCGTTGGTATTAAAAGGTTTTTCCTTTGCAGGTTCTTCCACTAGATACTCTTAAAATTTTCACTGAAGATGAATTTGAACATTTGCTTTGTGGAGAGAAAGCATACTGGATTGTATGTCAAACTTGTTCTGCCTTTTTCAGATCTATTAATGGGTTCTTGTGCTTGATATCTTATAATAGTATGATTTGTTACAGTCGGGAGATTTGCGGGAACACATTAAGTTTGATCATGGATACACAGCATCAAGCCCTCCTGTCATATTTGTGAGTAATCGGAAGTCTACTATTTCTTTAGCCTTGGATTTTACTTTCTTAATTTGTGAAACACCTACTGATAATGCACATTCCATTCTTTGCAGCTTTTGGAAATTTTAGAAGAGTTTGAGGTTACTAAACGTCAGGCTTTTCTCCAGTTTGTCACTGGAGCTCCTCGTCTTCCTCTGGGAGGCTTGGCTGCTCTAAATCCAAAGCTAACCATTGTTCGTAAGGTGGGTTAACATAGTTTGTTTCGGACTTACTTTTGCCTACTTCTTTTCATAGTACATTTCTTTTTGTTATCACAAATATTCTTTATCTACAATCATTTACTTGCCTAAATATTCAGAATTGCTCAAACTTTGTTGATGGGGACTTGCCCAGCGTCATGACTTGTGCTAATTATTTGAAACTACCTCCTTACTCTACAAAGGTGAGAGCATTTTTTTTAAAAAAATTGTTTGCCTTTTCCATCTGACGTGTATGAATTAACATCTCAAACAATCCCATCTCTTTTATTTACTGAAGGGCACATTAACATTTTATGCGAACATTTCTGGGCATCTTTATTGATTTACAATGTGCATGAGTAACCATGATACTGCTGTACTAGGTTACTTAGGATATGCATCAATGTCCTTGCTTTTGTACACTTCACTATAAGAGGTTCTACTGTGATTGAAGTATTTATATTTTAGTTATTTTGTGATGAGGTGCATCCTTTGGTTACACCTTTTGACCGTTCGTATGTTAGATGGTCAAAGGTTACATTAATAACTTGGAAATAATTGTAGCATTTCCTTTGTCTAACCTTCCATTTTATTTCATTGTGTGTAACCTTAGATTAGATTTGTGCAGAGAAGTTGTAAAGATGACTTATAGCTATATACCTTGACGTAATGTATAACAAATGCTATTGAATACAAAATTTGCTTTGTGATCGTGCTGTGTGCTACCTTTTTGCTGCTTGCGACCTTTACTCGTCTTCGAAGTGATTTTGAGTTAGGTTTAGAGGGAATAGGAATCTATGTGAACTTATTCTTCTCAAGATATCCTCTTCTACTCACCTTCCATGTGATTAAGTGGAAAATCCTAGAGAAAAGATACAAAATTATATCTGCATTCTAGTTATCCTAACATATTTGCATCATTTTGTGAGTGAACAGCTGATCATGAATGAGATCCCACTTTCCATATTTTCAGGAACTTACGCGTGAAAGGCTGCTTTATGCTATCACTGAAGGACAGGGTTCATTCCATCTATCTTAGGCCAGCAATCTTACTTGGGAAAAACAATATGAAAGTATGCAGGTTGTAGATATACAGAGATGGGGACTTTCTGACTAGTGACAGCCTTCTTTTTGGTTTGGTGTATATATACGCACAGAGATGGAGATGGAGTTGGGAATTGATGGGGAAGCTTGCAGGATCAAGTTGTAAATGGATACATAGGCTTAGAGACTTCCCTGGTTTGTCTGGGAAGAGGATGTACAAAAACTTTTTTGCTATTCGTCAGTCAGTATTCAGCATTCCTCTTCTTCTTATTAGTTTGAGGTCGTTGATGAAATTTTAGTTCATATAGTGTAGTTGTTAGGTCCTGTAAATAGTTCCTTAGCTAAGAAGTGTTGAAGTGAGTCGCAGCCGTGTCATCGCGCCTTGACATACTGAGTTCGAAACTGCATCATTACTTTCTGTTTTAAATATAGTGCTCACACGGTGAATCAAAAGATGCAGGAGATGATATTGTGAAGATGACTTGTGATGTTACGGAGTTATTGCATGCTAGTCTACATGTTTGCGATTCGTGCAGCTTATATTAGAGATAGACTTCAATTTAATAATTAGCTCCCATTGAATCATGATATAGAGTATGATGATTTAATTTTGTATTTTGTATTTTGATTCTATTTTGATTAGTTGAATATCTAGGGAGACAACGGGCGTGTCCTCTTAGGGGGGTGCTAGTGTAGTCGATTGCTATGTTCAAATTTGCATTGTTTGTCCTTTTGACTTTTTGAGTGATGTATGTCATAAATTTTATTTTCAGAATTAAATATATTTTTATGTACATAACTCTTTTTTGTAATAACCTGGCCAATCCAATTTTATCTAACTATGCATTGAATGTGGGATTCATTTTAGGATATCAGTCCTTTTATTTTAGGGAATTTTGTTGTCAAAAATTTTTCCCCTTCTAATCTTTTAACGACTTGATACAAATGGAATTGATAAGCTTGTTTTTTTTAAAATAATCAACTTTATAATAATTAATTCAAGTTAAAGATGTATAGGCACACCCTAATTAAATGGCGTTTGGTTGCGATAGAAAATTTTATCATAATTTTTTATTTATTAGAATTATGAAAAGTAAAATAAATAATAATTGTCATGTACAATTATATTTAAAAATACTAACGATAATATTCAGTACTAAAAAAAAACTTACCACATGAAGAAGAATATGGGAAAAGGGGAGATAAGAGGGGGAAATGATGCTCTGGGGAGGGGGTAAGGAAGAGGAGAGGGGTTGTGATAACCGTGAGAAAGGTTTTTTATTAATTTAAGGATTTTAAAATATTTTTTTTAAAATAATGCAACCAAATGCCTTATAATGAACTAGATTTTATTGTTGTAAGTATTATATATCACTAATTTAAGGATTTTAAAATTTTTATATAAATAATAATTATAAAAATTTTAAAGGGCAAGAGGCTGCTCGTGCTCACTATTTGATCTCAACTCCAGCTTCCACATGAGCTAATCAAGCTGACTCTTGACTGGAGTTGAAACTCGATTGAGCTATTAACACCCCTTTGGACTAGATCTATTTTAGAAAGAATTGATTGGTGTGACAAAGTTATTATTCCTTATAATTCATTACTGGGCTACTTGATATATCAATGTGCAACCCTAAATTATCATGACATCATCAGCGTTCAAGGGAGTGGTTGCTTAAACATTTATGTTAGCTTGTCATAATCTAGATCTGCACCCAAATAAAAAATTTGCACTAAAAGAGGCAATAAAAAAGAAAGGTGAAAGAAAAAGACCCCCTCTTGCATGAGTCAATTTAGGTCACATTGTGGTACTGTGCCAACGTGAGCATGGGGGACCATTGCCTGGGCCAGAAAGCCAAATTTTTAGGTCATAGGAAGGTGAAAACACTCGATGGGCCTCACTCCTCAATCTACCTTCTCTTTTAAATTGGAGAATCGGAGAAGGTAAAGGTTTCTAGCACCATTTTATATTAATGAACTATCTCAAAAAATAACAGTAAATTTTCTAACAATAAAATCAATTGCTAGTTTTCCATCAATAAATTATCTCAAAAAATAACAGTAAATCTTCTAATTAAAAAAAAATCACAAAATTAATGTTTTATATATACATACCATTGAATACAAAACCATTATATTTTCCAATATTATTTTATTCTCTTTTTTTCGTCTAAATATTTTTTCAATAAATTAACTTATACAATGCCCATGTATTGCGCGAGTATCTTGACTAGTTATCAATTAATAAAAAATGACTATGAAGGACAAAACCTTAATTTATTTAGTTCATTGATAAAATTTTTTTTTGATTCATTTACCGGACGCGTAAAGAAAAATAGAGAAATTTATATAAAAAAATGTGGATGGCAAAGTATTTATAATTTTGAGCGGTAAAAGATCGATATTCAGGGTGACACGAGAGGTGAATTTCGAAGATGTTGTTGGGGTCATCACCCATGGTTTTATTTGTGCTCTATACATTAATTATAATCTCTATCAAAATCAGTGATCATTTGCAATCACATTATATATCAACTATATTTGATGTAAAATAATGTCTATTGATAAGAAAAAATAAATTGATTTGTAATTATATAATCTATTTCCCTCCAAAAACATAATATCTATTTATAATTGTATGCAAATAAACACATGTTCTCTATTAATGATTATATTTTGCAAATCAATTGTTTATGTGCCTTCACAAACTGATGGAAATGATTCCATGCTTAACTTCAACTATTCATATAATTATTAAGATTATAAATACGTCAATATGAATCTCATTTTATTATATTTCTCATATAAAATCAATAAAATGCATGTAAGGTTGTTTTAATTGTTTAAAAACTAAGGACTCGGGCTCGAACTACCTGACCAAGCGAAAAGTTTGACTCATACTCCAATCTGTCCCCTTTTTCTTCATGTCTTATTAAAATATCAATAAAAGGGCAACCGATCATGTGGTTGTTTAGCTTTTTGCTTTAAAATTTCCAATGTAATACTTTAATATAATATAATTTAATAATTTTAGAATTGCCCATAAAACTATCTAAAAAATGCATAAATAAAACTATAAACTTTAATTGGAAGCATAACTTGATCTATTTGAGCGAAGAAATATTTTGTTCTCTTTTCTTCATTAACCTTATAGTGTCTTTCTCTTCGATAGTGCAGATAATAACTTATAACTCTTTTTATTATAATGTTATCTCTTTTATAAAGGAAAAGGGTTTGTGCTTTATGTACTCCAGAATATTTTCATACAATTAATTACATTATAGCCATCAATAATAGAACTCTTCAAAAACTACACCTTTCAACATCTATGAAACTGATATATAGTAATATTTTCATTAATAAGATAATTAATAATCTTACATCCAATCCCTAGATTGTCACAATATATATATATATATATATAT
>JAVDBV010006920.1:0-15618 GCA_032619315.1 Piper longum
ATAAATATACTCCCCCCCTTCAACCATCTTCACCGAGCAACCTAAGTGCTTGATCTGATCTCCTTTGTTTGATTTCCTATCCACCCATTTTGGTCAGTTATTTGTGTTTGGTTAATCATTACTTCTAGACATGGCTGATGAACACCAGCACCACCATGAGCCTGCTGTTGTGGAGGAAGAGGTGAAGGACAGGGGGTTGTTTGATTTCGTGGGGAAGAAGGAGGAGGAGGAGAAGCATGAGGAGATGGTTGTAGAGGAGTTGGAGAAGGTGAGGATTGAAGAAGGTGCTGGTGAGGAAGAAAAGAAGCCTTCTCTCCTTGAGAAGCATCACCGTACAGACAGCAGCTCCAGCTCGGTATACATAACATAATCCTAATTATAATTTTATGATTATTCTATATTATGGTTAATCTTTCCTTCTTTCTCTGAGTGTTATCATAAATAACTGGGTTTTTTATTTAAAAACAAATGATCCTTTATGAACTTTTAGTTTAGTATTCCTGATCTGTTTCCTTCATTTGTATGAATTCTCTGTTTTTAAATTTGCAACTTCCATTTGCTATGATGATTGATTTTTTAATCATTTTTTTAACTAGGATCACATGTAATCTTGCTTATGATCTTTTGGCCTACTTGTGTTTTACCTTGTTTGATATGCTTCTACAGTCCAGTGATGAGGAGGAGGTGGGAGAAGATGGGGAGAAGAAGAAAAAGAAGAAGGATAAGAATAAGGATAAGAACAAGGATAAGAATAAGGATAAGGAAGGTTTGAAGGAGAAGATCAAGGAGAAGCTATCCGGTGAGAAGACGGAAGAAGAAGTAAAGCACGAAGACACATCAGTGCCCGTCGAGAAGATCGAATCCCCGCCGGTGGTGGTGACGCCGGAGCCGGAGGAAAAGAAGGGCTTCCTTGACAAGATCAAGGAGAAACTCCCCGGAGGAAGCAAGAAACCGGAAGGCGAAGCTGCCGTCGATCAGCCGTCGCCGGTGGCTGCCCCTCACCATGAGGATGAGGCATCGAAGGAGAAGAAGGGTCTCTTGGGGAAGATCAAGGAGAAGCTCCCCGGCTACAGCAAGTGTGAGGAGAAGGAGCCTGCCAGCGACTAGAAGTTTGGTCTTGTCAATGAGTTTGGTCATATTTTTTATCGTATGATCATACACTAGCTGGTCTTGATTTTATGTGCTTTGTGTTGAATATATGAATTATCAAGTTGATTATCACTTCCCAAGTGTCATGTGATTTACGTGTTTGGTTTGTCTTGATTTATGTATGTATATCTGGTATTTGTAATGTTTATTGGAGTGATTGTTTTCTTTATTAGTGGGTATCACAAATCAGCTTTACTTGCGTGGTGGACATCTTTGATTAAAGGAGTTGCTAGGGTGTGACATTAATTAATTGAAGGATTTGGCACCTGGTCATTTTCATGATATGTTCTCATCTTTGTGCCTCAGTGTGACCGAAAGTTGGTGCAGTCAGGGCCCCAATTTAACCAAGAAATAACAGCATTGCAATGACCGTGTAGAGTGTGTATTGTAACCATCCTAACACGAAAAGAACGAATTAGCGTGTTCTTCTTTACTCAACCTCCCGTGTTTGCCCAATTCCTCATAGGATTCTAATCAAACTGATTCATTCAATAAGATAAAGACGATGTAATCACAATTAAACCTTCACATTGATATACAGGTCCCTCCCAACATATCAAGGGCGCTGGGGTGTTATGATCGATGTTTCAACGGTAGATTACTCCATTTATAAGATGGAACTACTATCAATTTTGAGTACGTGATCAGTGTGAGTGACTTTACTCTTGCCAGAAAGATAATCGCAAGAGAAAATGGACACGGTAAGAAGACAATACATACATGGTACATTTCCATGAAACTATTAAGATAGAGCACTGCTACCCACATAATCACGGCGATGGGCTCAATTTTTGCCACCGCTGTACGTCTTTCTCTTTAAGTATGGATCCAAGGTCCCGCGTACAGTGACTGTCTGCACCTTTTTTTGGCCTTTCCAGGCAAGATGGTCGGTTGAGACTTTGCTTTGTTTATTCAATTATTGACAAGTAGAGATAGGACCGAGAGAAACCACCACCCACTATTGGGAAATTTCCTATACACTACCAAAATTTTTTTTTTCCCCCCACTTTAATTATGATTGAGCCAAAAAAAATTAACATGTAAGCATGATCTAGATAGCTCATTAAATAAATAAATCAAACCGAGGTAGAGAAAAGTAGAGAACATTTTAGTGTTACTTGGTAGAAAATCATAACAGAATTTGAAAACAGGAGAACGCATCCCCTGAACAGAGACATCTAAAGATTACAAAGCAGAGATCATGAATGCCCGGGTGGTAAAGAGCATATGAAATTTGGCGCGCAGCTGAGCAAGTAAATGTCTAATTAGAATTCACGTTGTGATCTCGGACAGTTGAAGATCCTACGCGAGTAGAAGAAAATGAAGTATGCATTCAGATGCAGGAAGAAACTAGATATGAGGATCATTGTTGTGACCAAGGTATACGACTTGGCGTTATCATTGCATTTGAACCTCTCCCTGCATCGGTCTGCAAAGAGGCCAAGTTTTTTAATACCTGCGTCTGCAGCTGCCGACACAAGGCACTTGTGTGCCTCGTTGCTACCACCTCATTTAGCAGAGAAGATGGCAGGCAGCAACAAGCCAACGACTGTGAGCGCCATTTTCATACGATCAAATCAATTAAGACCAATTGAGCTCACTGCAAATATCTTGCCACGGTGAGAGATGTTAGTCATAAATCGGAAGAGGGGCAACGGAGACTCATGCATTCATTTGAACAAAAATATAGTTTATGCAAGAATGAGGGTTAGTTTTCTTATAAGCATGCCTATGATCGTCTTAATATGGGTTGATTAGTCTCCCAAAACTTTGGAGTTCAAATGCTTACTATTGGACAAGCAAACGAGAGCAAGAAAATATGATTACAAGAAAAATCTTCTGGCCGGCACTATTGCATGGTTTTTTCTGATGCACTTCAAGTAGTACACCATACTTGGGGGGTAAAAAAGTTGTTCACTCTATACAATTTATCAAGGCGTAATATATGAGGAAACCACAAATCCCATCGAAACCCTCATGCTTCAGCCTTCCACTAATCTGAACACTGATTAAAAACGCCTGTGAATAGCTATTGGTTCCCTAGGTTTATGAACGGCCAAGATTTGGTTTTATGGAATATATTATCAACAATCCTCATGTACATGGACGTTGTTAGCCAGGAAAAATAGTATATATATATATATAAACCTCAATTGTATATATCTGTAAAGAATAGTAAATGCAGGGATAAAACTTATATCCTCCATCAATGCAATACAATCTACACATCACAATGAACATAGTATTCATCCTGCCCACACCGATTTCAGAAACTGACGGCTGACCTATTTGTAGAGTAATGAACAACACAAAGAAGATTGTGCACATTTTTTACTTCATATGAATTAGATTTTGAACGGCAGATAATCATATCAGAAGATATGCATCAGAAGAAGTTCATTGAACTCTCAGGTAAGAGGAACAGCCAAAGACTTGTTTCGGCAATAGGTTACATTCTTACCGTGCCCAAAGTATAGCCTAGGAAGCTTAAACGTTTGGATTACAAATTCCAAGCCACAAGCACTTCCTTTATGTCTGCGACAACCAATGGTCACTGGCTAACTCAAATAAAGGAATCTAAAAAACAATTGCCAGTTTAACAAAATGTTATGTGCCAGTCGAGTACCATACACAACTATTCAAGAACATGAATTTCTCATCTGATTCCTAGCAGTCAAGTTCTGAATGTAGAAACACTCCTCCAATTGCACAGATCGTCTGTTAACTACAGTGAACTCGCATTTGTTAGCTTCCCACAGAATTAATCAAAGAAAAGTCACTGCTGCAAATACATTGAAAATGCCCACAACCACAATTTCTCAGGTTATAACAAAATACTTCGAGATTCACTTCCTATAAGCCGACACATCAACTACAGCTACGCTTGTTTAAGAAGACCATTTCAACACTAGTTTTATAAAACCTGAAACAATCCAGCCACTTTCTTCAAATGGAGAAGCTGTTAGCAACAGAGTACAAAACATTGTGCTCCATGGTTCGGATGAAGTCAAGTTTTTTCAGTTTTGATTAACTATTATGAACTCGCACCTATACTAATTTAACAAAAATATTCAGCAGCATCAACATACAATTTCATTCACCAAAAAATATCATCACTAAGTTTCATATTCGAATGAAAAGCCGAAATCAACCTATGTTCATTATAAGTTATAACCCCTTCAAATTCAATTGCATGAACAGTTACGCATCAAAGCTGTCATTTTTCCCTCTCTACTCCAACACAGCCAATAACAAACACAGCTTCACCCAAAAAAAAAAAAAAAAAAACCCGAATTACCCGCGATGCATGATCATGATCTACTCGGGTCGAAGAGGCGGCGGACGCGGGCGGCGAAGACGCCGGACTTGTCGAGCGCCGCCTCACGGAGGAGGCTCTGCTTGGTGGCCTCCATCTTCTCCGAGAGGGAGCGGCGCTCTTCGCGGAGGGCGGCGGCGTCGCCGTCGAGGTCGTTGAGGCGGTGCTTCTGGCCGAGCGACCGCATGCTCAGGAGGAGGATCCCCGTCATGAAGAGGAGCTGCACGAAGCTGTCCTTCCTCTTCATCGCGTTCGCCCACAGCCCCAGCGGCGCCCGGTTGGTCGGCGGCGGCGCGGCCATAGTGAGGGCGGGCGGGAGGGCTCTTAAGGTTTTTTGAGTTATTTTTAATTTTTTTTATCATCAACCTTCCCAAAAGAGGGTTGGGGTTAGGGATTTTTAATTTTCATTCGTTATGTGTTGTAAAACGTATCAAACGTTTTAAACTCAGCTATTCTGCATCCTTCTTTATTGTTTCCTTCTTAATGTTTATATCCTTGTACAATAATCGTTTTTCCCAAGTCCAATTCAACGTAGTCTATTCTCCTATATTTTTCCTCGAGACCTCCCCTCCACTTGAGCACAAATGATGGTATCCTAGGTTCGATCTTTAAAGGTTTTATAATACATTTCTCTCAACGTCTGTATCTCACTTAATCTTATTTTATTAATATAGTTATGTTTAGTCGTCTAATTTTGCCTCATAAACTAACATTTCTATAAAATTTATTTCCAACTTAATTTGAATCTTTTTATATCAGAAAGAACCCGGCTGTAACTTTTTATTTTAACCATCTAACCGTTGTAATCGTGTGTGACCTCTTCATCAATATCTTTATTTTTATTTATGATAGAGTTATTTTTATGACAGTTCATGATTTTCCAAAAAAGATATTCTCTTATATTTTATATATTTTGCTTTTGTTTGGATAATTTGAGTCTTTGCGTATGTATCTTTCCACAAGCTCAATTTTTCCTCTATAAAATATATGAAATATGGGTCAAATCTCTTTTATCTTTTTGGAAAATCACTTTTTCACTAACAAAATTTTTTCTCAATCTCTTCATTTATAAAATCTATACTCCCTAGGGCATCATCTTTATATTTAACTTTACGTGGCTGCAATAATTCAAAGATTCAATCCCAAATGTCATGTGTTAAATCCTTTATTTTTTATTTTTTAATATATTTCCATTATTTTACATTAAGAATAAATAACCTCAGTTTCTTATTAAATTTACATCAATAAAACTGTTACACATATATTTTTATTTAAAATCTAAGAGACAGATTAAATTAAAATTATTTATTTTTATAAATCAATATCTATTAAAATAAAAAAATATTTTATTTTAACGTATATAAATACAAAATTAATATATTTTTTAATAATAAAAAGTTCATTATAACACCTAAAAAAACATTTGAAAACCTGTTAAATTTATAGGCACCAATTGAGCTTAATAATAAAATTGACAATATTATTTTTTTTTTATAATAATCAGGTCTAAGTATAAGCGGACGGGCCTAAATTATCAAAATAATTAATAGAAAACTCAATTTATTTATCTTCAGTGTTCTTTAAAAGAAATATGTAGAAAAGAAAAACATTACATAAAATACTGAATAATAAAAATATCCTTTTTTATATACAGTGAGCTGGACTAACTATAACTTAAACTTCATTCTACAATACACATCTTTATTAATAAGTTAGATCTTTATATCATGATAAGTATTGGAAGTGAAATTAAATTTGAAAATAACACAATCCACCTACTTTAAGAATTTTGTCACCTAATTTATAATTATGAAATCCGTTTCCTTGGCCTTTGATCTTAATGATAATTCTTTAAAAGAGTTAGTATTTTAATTTAATTTAAATATATTTTGTTAGGTTTGAGTGAATATTTATACTAGGTTTAGTGTTAATTAGAATGTTTAGTATTTTAAATAAAATTGTGAAATTATTGAATATTCTATAGAATTAAGGGCTTCATTGTTAATTTTATTCATTTTGAAGGTCAAGCATTGTTTTGGAATTATCTAGGCGATTTTGAAGATTAATTATTTCCAAATTGTCGTTCATTAAAGCTGAATTAAATTGAAAAGAGTTGTAGAGGTCGAGGTTAGGGCTCAGTGCCAGAGATAAAAGATAAGCCCGAACACATTCTGCTAGAAGTTTAAAAAATGGATTCTATTGGGATGATCCTGAATGTCTTCTTTTAAAATCAATAGATTCCAAGAATTCCCATAAGCACCAACGACTCCAAGGATTCCCATTAAGAACGAAAAATCTGATAGTTAGTAAATAAACTTGTAATAAGTTTGCTATGAAAGTTTTTACACTAACTTAAAAAACAACCAAATACTAACAAAAAAAAACGTAACTCCCCATTCTTATTTGCCGTAAAATTTTAAGATTAAATAAACAACAATGATAACTGACTATGCATTTGTAATGACTGTAAGCCACAAGAGAACTTTGGTTTCTTCAATTTTGCTCAGCCACATTCGGAACTTTCGAAAATCTTTCATTTTTAAAATTGTAGAGCTCGTTAATGTCGAAATGAATCCACTTTGACTTCCAACTTCCTCATTTTTTGAAGATGTTATTAGTTCGTCCAATAAACAAATAATTCATGAAACTATTCAAATGCATAAACTTTAAATAATTTATTTTTTTTAAATTTGTCAAAGCATTTTAAGAGTATATAAAGATTGTGATGGCCATCAACGTGAACCATGTCCCTACCAAAATTTACCTCAATGCATCAACCATGAGCTCTTCCAACACTATGACATTTTTTTGTAAATGCAATACTTAGTGCATCAAGAGTAGCAAGTGCAACTGAATCAAGAAAACTGATAATATTTTTTACTATAATAGATATTCCTTGGTAATCGAAGCCCAAAGATCTATGAACTAGCTCGTGGATAAATTGTTCCCAAATAAGAAATGACAATAATTATAATTAGTATGTGTCGATGAACTTTCTGATAATGTCGAGAGGACTTCATTCTCAATCCTGTTCCATCACTGAAAGCCCCGTCAATCTTCCACTCTAATAAACTCCATTTAAGACTTCATACATAAACACATCGTTATATATCATCAATGATAAAAATTCTTCATTGTTTTCGTATTGTTCATCTAAACATATATAATGTCCTCTAAAAATAACCAAGCTTGAAGAAATTATACACATCTAAATTTAATTTTGACGTTCGTGTGGAGAATGTTCTAAGTGATATTCTTTTTAATTAATTAGCTAATACAAAAGTGTTATGATGCCATGCAATGGTATGCCCGGTTTAAAACTTGAACTTGAACTTATCTTAAATTTTAATATAAAAGAAGAAAAGGGTTGAAAGCGGCAAAAATCCGCAATTCCAACTAAAAACTTCTCAAAGGTTATTCGAAAATAAAAATATATATTTTGATGCACATTTTTATTAATATTTTTTTAAAAGTAAAAAGTTCATTACAATACCTAATAAACATCTAAATGTTAAATTAGTTATAAGCACTATTATACTTATAAGCACCAATCGAGGGGTTATTTAGTGATGAAATTGACAATATTAATGCTTTTTTATAATGACTAGGATTAAATATAAGTGGGTGAGCCTAAATTATTATTTTAAAGCAGTTAACATAAATTGAAGATCTAGAAGTACATCTTTACTAATAAGTTAAATCTTTATATCATAATAATAAGTTTTGGATGTGAAATTAAATTTGAAAATATCATAATCTATCAACTTTAAATAATTATGTCACTCCATTTACATTTCTGAAACCATTTTAATTGGCTTTTGGGCTTAATGACAACTCTTTAAAAGAGTTAATATTTTGATCAAATTTAAATTTCTTTTGTTGATTTTAAGTAAATATTTATATTAGGTTTAGCGTAAATGGGAATTTTTAGTATTTCAAATGAATAATAATGATTTAATGACTAGGGCTAAATGTAAGTAGGTGGGCCTAAAATGTCGTTTTAAAGCAGTTAACATAAATTGAGCATCTAGAGGTACATGTTTACTAATAAGTTAGATCTTTATATAATAATAATAAGTTTTTGATGTGAGATTAAATTTGAAAATATCATAATCCATCCACTTTAAAAAATTTTGTCACTCCATTTACATTTCTGAAATCATTTTACTTGGTCTTTGGACTTTAATGACAATCCTTAAAAGAGTTAATATTTTGATCTGATTTAAATTTCTTTTGTTGATTTTAAGTAAATATTTATATTAGGTTTAGCGTAATGGGAATTTTTAGTACTTCAAATGAAATTGTGAAATCATTGCATACGTTATAGAATTCTGTGCTTTATTGTTAATTTTATTTATTTTGAAGATCTAGCGTTGTTTTCAAATTATCTAGACAATTTTGATGATTAATTATTTTTAAGGAATCGTAGATTATAGCTGGATTAAATCGGAAAGAAAGTGTTTCGGGCCAAAACTTAGAATCGACAAGAATTAGGGAAAGCCTGTTTAGGGGTTCAGGAGGACGCTTTTGCTGTTTTTTTTAACATCTATAAATACCAGTCTTAATTTGTTCATTTGTTTTTTTAAACATAATGGGCTTGCATTATTCTGGACATAACGTGAAGGTTGCGAAGGTTACAAATGATGTCTTTGTTCTTTTCGTTATTATTGGATTAATGGACTGGATTAAAAAAATAAGTGGGTTGTGTTTTCAACTGGAGTCGTGATTTGATTTGCTCATATTCACTTCGTCCGGCTTGTAATAGCCGATGTGAATTTTCGAGTTAAACACAAATTAGTTCTTTTTTATCTGTGAATAATTCTCCCTATTTTAACTTAAGAATAAGTTTCTGTTGTGGATTTTACATTCGATGAAATGAAATACTGGGTCTTGCTCCACATCATTACATTTTTTTTATAAAAATGTTTAGAAGATACCTTTAAAAAATATGTATAAGTATTTATAGTATGTGTTATTTTTTATAGAGCAAATGAAAAAGCCCTTGTGCATTTTTCACATCCTTATACTCGATTGATTGAGTAGGACTTAAGTTTGAGCCTAACTCAAAAGGAACGCAAGTTTTTCTTAAGGCAGGATTCTACTCATCGGATATAAATAGATATGTTAATTACATATACCTCCTCTACATGAGTCACATAACACGGGATTTCCCTAATTTATATGGAGAAAATAATATGTAAATGTCATGCATGCAAATATAAAATGTCACCAGGGTAGGAAAAATTTTCAGCCACAAAGAATAATATAGATCAAGACTCCCATGCCTCTTATCACTAAGATAATACTAATTATTGACTTCCCTCCTGAGAGATTTTAAAGTAGCAATGAACAAAGGACTAATGGAATTGGAACAAAGATCATGGGCGAAGAAATTTGCTGGGATTGTCGAACGAGATATACATTCGATTCTAATATCCAAGCCCATTAGATGATTAATACTGCAAGTTTACCTCCCTCCCTCGTATCTAGTCAAGCATATGATTGACCAATGAATAAATATATACACAGTAACTGGCACCAAATAATGCAGACCACACCTAGAATTCAATCCACTGGCTCTTTACCTTTCTCTAAACTATCACCCTCCCAAAAGGTTTAGAGAATGATAAGAGGAAACCAATTAAATGTATATTTCTCTGCCGTGTAGATGTCAGTTCTAACTTCCGATCACTCAAACTTACCAACCATCAATCTAAATGCATTAGGTTAAGCCAAGAATAAGACCAAAAACTTCCAGCCTCCTGCGCTCGAATCCACTTAAAAACACTTCTTAAGACAATTTGACCACCTTTATCACATAAATCTAAGGCTGCCCATTTCCAGGCCAGTTAATTTGATTAGTCTTTCATGACTAATTTATATACGTATATTTGCCTTTCTTTATTCTTCTTATGAATCTTATCTAGCTAAAAAAAATCTGGGTCATCTAGTGGAACTCTTAAATTAGGACCTCGAAATGTTTAAAAGTTAAACTCTTAAATTTGGGCATTGAATCAACCCCACGACTTCCAAAGACCTTCGTGTATATTCGGGAATTTCCTCCTTTCTTTTCGCATATTGCTCTGATTCGCACATGGTCTTATCTCACTTTTTCGCTCTCTCATTGAAACTTGGTCACCCCCCTTCGAATTTAGCTCCTTTTGCCATAAAAACCTGAACAGTTGAAGACTTGTTTGACAATAGCTTATATTCTTACTGTGTCCAAAGTGTATAGATAAGGAAGCTTAAATGTTTAGATTACAGACTCAAAACCAAAAGCACTGCCATTATGTCGGGGAAAATCAGTGGTCACTGGCTAACTCAAATGAAGGAATCTAGAACCACATTCACAAACTTAGTATTATGAACTCACACCTACCTTATCTCTCTATGTTGAACATGAAATATTAAATGTTATATAAGCAAAATAGATAACTCCAATTATTTTGTTTGAATAATGCATACAGATTTGTGCTAACTTGATGCGAGCTTATTAAAATTATTCGTAAACTTCTCCTCATCTTGTTTTTTTATCTTTTTAATTTGATTTTATAATTTTATATTTTATTTATTTTAATTTTTGTTTAATAATATAGCAAAATTGTTGCTTTCTCTCGTAACTATTCATTGAGAAGATTTATTTCACTATTTTTTTGTTAATTTCGTAATATGTGAAATAGTAGGGTAGTAGATTTTTTACTTAATATCGCTTCACTGGGCATGGTAAATGCATGACATCGACTTATTTCACTTCGTGTGAACCTATATTAAGCATAATAGAACAAGAAAGAGCTAAGGGTTTATTTGGATATCTTTAAATTGTACTAAAGAAATGTAAATTTTAGAGGTTAAAAATTTTCTTTTGTTTGGATGTCCTAAAATTTAGCCATTGGAAGTTTTATTTTTAGTCAACGCAACTCTATGTAAAAAATTTATAAAATATTATTTTCTTGTAAAAAATATAATAAATTAGAAAAAAAATTTGGAGATACATGTTAAAAAAATATTTTATTTTCATTTTTATACTATCCAAATATAAAGAAGAAATCTTTAAAATTTTCATGTTGTTTCGTTTTTTTGCATTTTTATTTTCTATGATTTTTTTAATTTATATTATTTTTATGTCAACTAAACAGAGCCTAATTATACATCCAATTACTTGAGGTATCTCAAGCTACATATCAGCAACATAATAACCGGCGGACATTAATTGCAATAAAACATTAATGACTCTAAAATGGATACAAGCATGGCATGGGCTCATAGCATGCAAAAAAAACTAGTTAGTCATCGCCCTTCAAGTACAAAAAAGTCGCTAACATTTGGCTAGCTTGGGACCATCTTGGTTGTATGTACATGTTCTAGTATTGAATAAGGAGCTGGTTGGTCGGTTCATTTCTACACCAAAATTTCCTGGGAGAATGGAAGAGCGTTCCAGGTTCCAACCTGGGTGGAAAAATCTTCAGGCTATAACAAACAATAATATTCAACAACAAGATTCCCATGTCTCTTTAATTTATCACTACGATATTAAATATTTACTTCCCTCAAAAGAAACTTTAAAAGTTTAATCTAAAAAATGAACAAAAGACTTGTCTAATTTGGAATCAAGATGGATGAGGAAGTTTGATGAGATTTTTAAATAATATGTACACAAGGCAAACAATTAAACGGGTTTGTACATTAGATATTGATTATATTCAAACCCTTTTGATGAATACTGCAATTTTACCTTCCTGGCATCTTGACATACATGATTGACTAATGCACAAATTTATGCACAAAAACTTGCAGCAAATAATGCACATCACGCCTAAAAATTAATCAACTAGAATGCCTTTTTATCTTTCTTTGAGTGCTGATCACCTTCTCAAAAGGTTTTAGAGAATAATGTCAGGAGGAAACTAGTTTAATCTATCTTTCCCTGCCGCGTAGATGCCACTTCTAACTTCCAAGCACTTCTACTCACCAACAACCGAAACCAAATGCATTGAATTAAGTCAAGAATAAGACCGAAAACCTCCACCCTCTTGAGCTGGAATCCACTTAAACACACTTCTTAAGACGACTAATTTCACTCTCTTTATCACATAACATTCTAGCAATCATGGGTGCTGTCTTGGGTTTCCTCATCTTCCTACTCTCACCTGTTTTTGCTTGTGATAGGTGTTTGCATCAATCCAAGGCTGCCTATTTCACTTCTTCAGCTGCATTAACTGGTTAGTTAATTTGATTAATGAGCTTTGATGATGGTTTATGAACGTTGTTGCCTATTTTTCTTCTTCTTAAGTATCTAAAAAAAGGTTTCTACTATTTACCGCGGGCAATGACATAAACAGCTGGGGCATGTGGATATGGCTCCATGGCTCTTGATTTTAATGGAGGATACCTGGGAGCAGCCAATTCTGAATTGTACAAAGGTGGAGAAGGATGTGGAGCATGCTTCCAGGTATAGCGTTCATATACAACATCTGATGATCTTTTAGCTACCTCTTATTTAATATATGTGTGTAACATCAATCAAAGATGATTGAGAGATGATGGAAAACTATCACTCTTTAAGTTAAACTAATCGGTTCCAGACTTGCTTCTTAACTACATGTAAGTAGTCTTTACGGATTGAATATGTGGGTATTGCGACAGATACGGTGCAAAAGAGCAAATATTTGCAGTAAACAAGGATCAAAGATCATAGTGACCGATCTAAACAAAAGCAATGAAACGGGTTTTGTGCTCAGCGAGATTGCTTTCTCAGCAATGGGTCAGAAGGGCCATGAAGAAGACGTCAAGAAGTTGGGAATTGCAGATGTGGAGTACAAGAGGCATGCCCAAGTTTCTTCTTCCTTTGTTAGTCTGGTCTTTCTAATGTTATTACTCGACAGCTAACCTGGTCTCTGATCTACGAAGGATACCATGCGAGCACAAAAACAAAAATTTATCGATCAGAGTGGAGGAAGGGAGCCAAAAGCCATACTATTTGGCCATCAAAATTCTCTTCCAAGGTGGCCAGACCAACATAGTTGAGGTCGATGTTGCTAAGGTACCCTTACTATTATTCCACTCAATTCAATTACTAGAAATAACTAATAAGGGATCTTAACTGGCCTTGAATAGAAATAATAAGAAACCTAAACTGAACAAGGACTGTTGGCACTGATTTATAGGTGGGACCGGCAAGATGGCAGTTCATGAAACACAACTATGGAGCTGTTTGGGACACAGATAGAGTCCCAGCAGGTGCACTTCAGTTCAGGTTTCTGGTGACCGGAGGATATGATGGTATGTGGTTCTGGGCAACAAGTGTTCTTCCTGAGGATTGGAAGGTGGGAGTGGTTTATGATGCTGGAGTTCAGATCAATGCCATTGCCCAAGAGGGTTGCTCTCACTGTGAAGGAGAGTGGTGAAAGAATAGTTGAATGTACCTTCCCAAAGCAATCAATTATTTGTCAAACTCTCCCACTAAACATAGCAAGAGAATATGCCCTAGTAGGATTACAAGTTCATAAGTAAAAGAAAAAGGCTTTATAAAATACTGCTTGTCTGCAACCACCTTACTCATGCTCATAACTGGTCAAAGCAAAATATTATACAGACTTTCTGCAAGGAAAAATGACAAACACAAACACAAACAAGGTCCTCATTAACCCCTATAGCTTGCTATCCACCCACTATTAATCTTTTAATGCTTCCACTTTATAATCCTGATCTTCAGCTTGCTATCCACCCACTATTAATCTTTTAATGCTTCAACTTTATAATCCTGATCTTCAGAGTATCTCAAAATTTCCACCGCAAGGTCTAGAAATGTTTCAGCTTCTCTCTTAACAAGCCAATGAATAATAGAAGATTTTAGCAAAAGCCTCTGCAATTTTGCAGCAACAAATTCCCTCGCACTCTTAGTTTACAAATATGCAGAAAGGCTAGATAATAAATAAACATTCGACTAACTTCAACAACCACAGGCTTCTATCTTCCATATTTGGGAGCAAGCACATTGCATCTATAAACATCAAGAAAATGTAGATAAGTGCTAACAGTGTCAACTTCATCAGACCTCTATCTCCCGCCCTTTGGTCATCATCAGGGCGCAGCGTCTTCACCTTCCTTTCAAAATTGTGAGTTCCCTGGAGTCGTCCATATGATAGCATCACAAATAAATTTCTTAATTTTTATTTTTTGCCGTGGATGTAATTCTACTAGTCGGTCATAAATTTAACAACGAAAGCTTGGAGGTTTGGAAGAGAAAAAAAGTAATTTTGAAAGAATATCATAAATAACAGAACTATCTTGATGCTTACCGCCAATACTCGAGAATGCTCTCACCTGTGCTGTCAATTCTGCACAAGAGGGACGTCCGGTCCACACTGAAACACAATGCTGTTACCGTGCTTTGACAGTGGAAGTGTTGGGCCTTTCGGGCCCCAAAAGTGACTTGTAATAAGTTCATGGGCCTCTCTTAATCTAAAAGCTAGCTTAAGAATTAAGGCATTCCCATTAGCCTATATACAAGTCACCGGTTGCCTCCAAATGGGATGTGGGATTAACCCAACAATTCTCCCCTTCACACATCACAACACCCGAATCATCTCCCCCTCACCACATGCGGAGGAAACATGTCTTGGTGAGGTTCCAGATGACATCAATTCGGGCCAACTTCAGACCGACCGACAAATCGAGAGACACAAACTCGGACTGGCCGACAAATTGTGTGGCTAATTGAGGCAACACCAACACCAAAACCAACCTTGGCTCTGATACCACTTGTTGGACCCTTTGGGCCCCAAAAGTAACTTGCAACAGGTTCATGGGCCTCTCTTAATCCAAAAGCTAGCTTAAGAATTAAGGCTTTCCCATTAGCCTATATACAAGTCACCGGTTTTCTCTAAATGGGATGTGGGATTAACCCAACAATTCTCCCCTTCACACATCACAACACCCGAATCATCTCCCCCTCACCACATGCGGAGGCAACATGTCTTGGTGAGGTTCCAGATGACATCAATTCGGGCCAACTTCAGACCGACCGACAAATCGAGAGACACAAACTCGGACTGGCCGACAAATTGTGTGGCTAATTGAGGCAACACCAACACCAAAACCAACCTTGGCTCTGATACCACTTGTTGGGCCTTTCGGGCCCCAAAAGTGACTTG
>JAVDBV010006921.1:0-17976 GCA_032619315.1 Piper longum
TATGTATGTATATATATATATATATATATATATACATACATAGAATAAGGTCATACGGTAAACCCTATTTGTTTGTACGTGAGTAAATATATATTGAGTGCATGGTTGTCACTTGGCAAATTTGCGTAAGAGTTACCATCGTAACATTAATACACGCAATTAATCGCTCTTCACATTCTCTCATATTTCACATCCTTCTACAACCTTCTAGTAGGTTCTGCAATTATTATTATTATTTTTAAAAAAAAAAAACAGAAAACGGAAAACAAAAAACTCCTTTAATATCTAGAACGCAATCTCGTTGCCAACAGATTAATAAAAAAACCGTTCCGTTTCGTTCCCATCCGTTACTGTCCGAATTCCATGCATATTCCCGTTAGTCGTTGAAATTCCTGTCATTTTCGGTTATGAGGAATTTTTAGGTCTGCCGCTTCCGTAACCTGATGATAAGGTGGTGTTGACAGTGCCATTGAATTTGTTGGTGTAATTTCTATTTCATAATTTATCATAATTTACAGCCAAGTGAAAGCGAAAATAATTTTTTTTAAATTTCCCTTTTTTTTCAAAGCAAAGAATGTCTTTATTATATAATCAATCACATCAATTTTTTAAAAAAAAAATTGCTTTTTTTAAGACTCAATTAAGAAGTCTAATTATAATTACTAAATTTTAATTTAATTTTCTCGGTAGATACATTTCATCGTACAAAACGTAGTTCATGTTTGTACATATATGACAAAATAAAAAAATTAAGTGTTGTCATATATTCTTGGCTATTTTTTTCTTTAAACCAATTGCTAATGACAATCATAATTTTACTCCTTTATTGAAAATAAAAATCACCCGACATTCATCCTTATGAATATAATATAAAACTTTAATCCTAGTGATAAATCAAATACTCAATCTACACATATGTTATAAATATAATATTAGGGATGTAAACAAGCTAAACCTGCTCACAAATATTTTACATTCGGCTTGAACTCGTGCTCATTAATTTTGTATTCGAAAAAATATTCGGCTCAAAATGCATAGTTTATTGAGTAATGAACAGAGCTTATGTTAAAGAGCATTCGGCTCGGTTTGGCTCAAAACTCGAGCTCGATGTATTCAAACTCAAAAAAATGCTTAGCTCGACTCAACTCATCAATATTATTAATGTCACATTAAACTTACATAGTGTTAAAAAAAAATTGATCCTATATCAGTCGAGCATGAGCCAAACACGAGTCAAACCAAATACTATAAATTTTGGATGAGCTCAGCTCGACCCATAATACATCAAAGCTCGTAAAAAACTCAAAGAAGTTCAAACACGCCTACTAAAAATTAAGCCGAATTCAAAAACATTCATACTCAGCTCGGTTTGTTTATACCCCAATATAGCATTCAAAATAAGATAATTTTTTAATTCAATTTACATTTTTATAACAAGGAGGACAGATTATATGCAAAGTTATATAAGTAAGTCTAATGTTTACATTAGAAAAACTTTTCCACTTGGCTAGAAACGATGATTTCTGGTGGCGTACGCAAGGCAGGCGGACGTTAAAATGTTTGGTTCGTTATGTTTTCCCATCGTCGTATTATATAGTAGTGGTAGCAGCATAGCAATAAGCACGTACCCATTCCTCGTCTCCACCGGATCGATCGTCGCCGACCTCGCCGGAAAAATCGCCCGCCGCAGCTCCATGGCTGCCGCCGATGACGGAAGCGAGTTCTACGTCGATCTCGAGGCCCGTTTGAGCGGCCGGTTCGACCCGCCGTCGATCGCGGGTGGGTCGGCCATGGACGACGAGGACGAGCTCGTCTGGGCCGCCATCGAGCGCCTCCCCTCCCAAAAGCGCCCCAACTTCGCCGTCGTCCGTGGCTCCGGCGAAGGCCCCTGCGCCGCCGTCGACGTCAGAAAACTCGACCGCGCCGGCCGCGAGCACCTCCTCCGGCAAGCCCTCGCCACCGCCGAGCAGGACAATTACAACCTCATGCTCGGCGTCAAGCAGCGGTTTCGAAGGTGATCCCGATCGACCGCCTTCTTCGTGTCCTAATCGAATCAAATCCTAACATATCTCGCATGAAATTTTATTCGTTTCCATTGTTGTTCCGATATGTTGCTTTAGATGTTGTTGTTGTTGTTGTCGTTGTTGATGATGATGATGATGAATCGAATTGATTGTAGTGTGGGGTTGTCGCTTCCAAAAGTGGAGGTGAGATTTGAGAATGTGAAGGTGACGGCCGATGTTTACTTGGGCAAAAGAGCGCTCCCAAGTCTACCCAACTTCGTCCGTGACACTTTAGAGGTGAGCGTTGCGTCCATCCCTGCTATAAATCTGCCTTTTTTTTCCTTTTCTCAAGACATAATTGAAATGCTTATATTCATAATCTTGAATCCGCCATGATCCCCGTGAAACTCATTGGCATATAAATGTAAATTAAGATTCGGTGCAACTTTATTTTCTGGGAAATTTTGATTGTATTGATCGCTAATTAATACTGTTCATTGATTACTCATCATTTATACAGGGTCTGCTTACCAGTTTGAGGGTATTTCACCCAAAGAAGCATTCTCTTACCATTCTGGATGGAGTCACTGGCTGTGTCAAGCCGGGAAGGTTAGATACGAATTCCTAAATACCAAGTTTAAGAAGAGGTCACATTTAGATATTTGCTGCCTAATTACTTGATATTATTAAATCTCTTCGTCATTTGATGGGTGATATATTGCCTATACTACAGCCGCTGCTCGATTCTGGGCCGGTGAATGAACATGGTCATATTCATGCATGCAGTTGGAGATAGTTTAATAAGTTTGATAAGTTTTTGGGATTATCATAACTATGTTCCAAATTCCACCAGCCTGAGAAACGATGACTTCACCTAAAACATCAAATACAAATGGCTTTTATTAATTTATCGCTCGGGCTAATTTAACACAGTACAAGCCACACATATAGACTGTTGGACGGTCTTTACTTCTTTGAGCTTCGAGTTAGGAATTATTGATCTTATTCGGGGACTGGAATTTGTTAACAAGGCTAATTACCGAGTTTGCTAATTAATTTCTATTGCAGAATGACTTTACTTTTGGGACCTCCTGCTTCTGGGAAATCTACCTTGCTTAGAGCTCTCGCTGGAAAACTCGATACGAGTCTAAAGGTATTTGTTTATATTTTGCTTCTTTAATTTATTGATATAGGGGTCTTGACTTCCTCATTTGGTGGTCGCTGTACAAACTAATTTAAATGAATTTGTTCATTCCAATTGCTTGCAGAGAAGTGGAGATATATCTTATAACGGTTATCCACTAGACTCCTTTAATGTTCATATGACTTCTGCATACGTTAGCCAGACAGACAACCACATTGGCGAGCTCACTGTCCGGGAAACTTTTGATTATGCAGCAAGATTTCAAGGCGCAAGAGATGCTTTTTCAGGTTTAGCAAAATGTCATGATAAAAACCTATTCAACAAGTGGCTCATGCTTTGAACCGTAACACTCACAAAACGTAGATACTCATAATTCATATGTTGTAAATGCGTATGTGATAGGATACCTGGACGGCCTAGTGAAACTGGAGAAAGAAAAGAACATTAGACCAAGCCCAGAAATTGATGCATTCATGAAGGTAGTAAAGTCGACTACATTTTTAATCAGCTTCCTTTGCTAATTTATTTTCTTATGATTAGATTGTCAATACTCGGTTCATGTGTTTCTGTGCTCAAGTTTTATATTTTAATTATCAACAGGCGTCTTCAATAAAAGGCGCGAAGCACAGTCTTGTTACAGACTACGTGTTAAAAGTCCTTGGCCTTGATATCTGCTCTGATACCATCGTCGGCACTGACATGGTTAGAGGCGTATCTGGCGGCCAGAAAAAGCGAGTGACAACAGGTGGTGGTGTTTTCAGGATTGCTTCATGTCTCTTTAGCTCTGAAATCATTCTGTTTTATTTGTTTTAGCTTATGAATGAAATCTTGGGTTTTCTGGAACTTAGGGGAGATGATTGTTGGTCCGAGAAAAACACTATTCATGGATGAAATATCCACCGGACTTGACAGCTCCACGACATTCCAAATTGTCAAGTGTATAGGCAATTTTGTTCACCAAATGGAGGCCACTGTTCTAATGTCTCTTTTGCAGCCTCCTCCAGAGACATTCAATCTGTTCGATGATGTCATTTTATTGTCGGGAGGACTTATTATATATCAAGGTCCGATAGAGCATGTAGTGAAGTTTTTTGAGTCAATTGGTTTCTTCTTGCCTCCCCGTAAGGGAATTGCTGATTTCCTCCAAGAGGTTCATGCCTTCTTCTAGCCAAATTGGTTAGTAATTCTTCTCCCGCAAAACCAATTCTCTTTTACAAATTTTCTTTGTCGCATTTGGTGATTTCAGGTGACATCTAAGAAGGATCAAGAACAGTATTGGTGCGATTATTCAAAACCATATCAATTCATGAGTGCTTCAGAAATTGCCGAGGCTTTTACGAGATCGGAATATGGGAAGTCCGCAAGTGCAGAGTTAGCTGTCTCCTTTGATAAAACAATGAGCCATCCTTCTGCTCTTGCCAGAAGAAAGTATGCTATTTCCAATTGGGAACTTCTGAAGACTTGCTTTTCCCGTGAGCTCCTTCTACTAAGTCGGCATCGTGCCCTCTACATTTTCCGAACATGCCAAGTACTGCATCCGTCATTAAGCTTCATTTGTCACTCTTCGTTTTCTTACTCTTGTGGTCACTACATTACACTCTCATCTTTGCAGGTTGCGTTTGTTGGGTTTGTAGCGTGCACTACCTTTCTCCCCATTAGAAAACACCAACTCGATGAGGTTACTGGAAACCTTTACATGTCCTGTTTGTTCTTTGGGTTGGTGCATATGATGTTCAATGGATTCTCAGAGTTGCCTATTCTGATAACTCGGCTACCAATCTTCTTCAAACAAAGGGACAATTCCTTCCACCCGGCATGGGCTTATTGCCTGCCGAGTTGGCTGTTGCGTGTGCCTTATTCAATCATAGAAGCGATTGTGTGGTCATGTGTCGTTTACTATAGTGTTGGATTTTCACCTGGTATTGGAAGGTAACTTCATTCTGTTTGATGATCATTACTGTTCGTTTAAATGCCTCTCCATCACATTCAGTTGTTTGATGCATTTGATCTTCGACGTTGTAGGTTTTTCAGCTTCATGTTATTGCTATTCGCCGTGCATCAAATGGCACTTTGTCTATTCAGGATGTTAGCTTCAATAGCTAGAGATATTACCACAGCGAGCATATTCGCTTCTGTTTCTCTCCTTGTGGTTTTCTTGTTAGGAGGATTTATTCTCCCAAAAGGTTCTGTTGCCATTTGGTGTACCAAGTTATTTACCTTGTGCAGTCTGCACATTGTAATAGCTCATAGACTGTGCAAACTTTTCTTTGGAGACTGAATGTTATATTCACATCAGTATTTGACAATTTGTTCAAAATTTTTTAGATATGGTAAAGCCATGGTGGTTGTGGGCATTGTATATATCACCTTTACTTTATGGGCAACGTTCTCTTTCAGTAAATGAGTTTGATGCACCTCGATGGATGAAGGTATGCACATGAACTTAATCTTTTTGACATAGTTGCTTTTTGACATGGTTGCTTTCTTCTAGGCTTTATGGGCCGATTGTATAGAGGCCATCGAATAACGATTATGCTTTTGCCTACAGACATCTTCTTTTGGAAATGACTCGGTGAGAGACAGCGTCATGCACCAACATTCTCTCCCGACCAGTAAACATTGGTACTGGATTGGGCTTGGTGTTTTATTGGCATATTGTGTTTTATTCAATGTCATAATGGTGCTTGCAATGACCTACCTTAAACGTTAGTTCTTCATTTCATGATTACATTTTGTTTGCAGTTTTAATTCGTCATGGGTTTTTAACTATTGCTATAAAGTATTAATCTGATGCAGCTCTTAGCAAGGCTCAAGCAGTAATTAGTGATGATGATAATAAAGAAAAAATTAATCTTCAAGCAACTCCTCAGAATGCCACTGGCAGTGGTGAGATTTTGCGTCTTTTTGGCTTTCCATTCCTGCTTATTTTAGCCAATAACGATTAATCGAGCCATACTTGTTTCGGGAGTAACCTTAACAGAAAACAAGATCAAAAGGGGCATGATCCTTCCTTTTCAACCTCTCTCTATGACATTTCACAATGTGAACTACTATGTTGATATGCCAAAGGTATGGGTCTCTTCTAGCTCATAAAAAATGCTATTTCATGCACCGAGTATTCTGTATTTTGGTCATAGCTATAGACTTTATCTTAGAACATCTCTTTATTTCATACACCAGGAAATGAAACAGAAGGGTGTAACAGAGACAAGATTGCAGCTTCTATCAGATGTAAGTGGGGTGTTCAGACCAGGGGTTCTCACTGCATTGGTTGGGGCAAGTGGTGCAGGAAAAACCACCTTGATGGACGTGTTGGCCGGTAGAAAAACAGGTGGATATATAGATGGTGATATAAGGATTTCAGGGTATTCCAAAGTGCAGAAAACTTTTGCAAGAATTTCGGGATATGTCGAGCAAAATGATGTACATTCCCCCCAAGTGACTGTTGAAGAATCATTGTGGTTCTCATCCGCTTTACGCCTTCCAAAGGACGTAACAAAAGAACAGAGAAAAGTGAGTATGATACACTCGTTTACGTTGTTGTTATAACAGATGTTACATCAAATGTTTATTATTCGGTGTTTATGTCTTTAGGCATTTGTTGAAGAGGTGATGACATTGGTGGAGCTCGAGAACCTCAGGCATGTATTGGTGGGGATGCCGGGCCTAAGTGGATTGTCTACAGAGCAGAGAAAACGTCTTACAATTGCGGTTGAGCTTGTTGCCAATCCTTCCATTATATTTATGGATGAACCAACATCGGGATTAGATGCCAGAGCTGCTGCAATTGTCATGCGCACCGTGAGAAATACTGTTGATACTGGAAGAACTGTAGTTTGCACTATCCATCAACCAAGCATTGACATATTCGAAGCCTTTGACGAGGTAATTATTCATTGGCTATTTATCTTAATGGATTTCTTCGTTCAACTCAAACTATTGTTTGTGTTTATGTAGCTTCTTCTGATGAAACGAGGTGGCCGAGTCATATTTGGTGGCAAGCTTGGCGTGCAGTCACAGAACATGATTGATTATTTCCAGGTTGGATAAATATTTGGTACATACTATGTTTATATTTTGAGGGCAAGAATTTTGAATGGTATGAAAGAAAAACCTTAGAAAGTAGAACAGAAGTACTTTTAATATAAAAGCAACTTGCTTGAGACGACCATCACCTCCAGGAATTAAAATGCGGCTTCTTGTGCTTTTATCCAATGTAGGCAATAGATGGTGTACCTCCTATACCCGAGGGATATAATCCTGCAACTTGGATGTTGGAAATCACAACCCAGGGAGCTGAAGAAAAGTTTGGAAGAGACTTCACTGATATATACAATAGCTCGAAACAATACAGGTAATGTATACGTATATATAAAGTTTTGAGTCCTGCACCAAATAACATCAGAACTTCATTATTTCTGCTTGTGTGTATCAAGTCACTTTTTATATTTTTTAGCTCGGGATATTTTATTGATGAATGAAGAATCCATGGTAGAATACATAAGCATATCTTCAGCATGATGACACAAATATGTGTTTGAATATTTCTGTCTGTTTTTACTGCAATAACTTCTTTTGCTTGATGATTGTGTTGGAATGATTTTATTCATGGTTTCTTTAGGGAAGTAGAAGCTCTAATTCAGGAGCTCAGTGTGCCTCCAGGTGGCTCTTCCCCACTGACATTTTCTACTAGCTATTCACAAAATTGTTTGACACAGTTTAAGACATGTTTGTGGAAACAAAATCTTGTTTATTGGAGAAGTCCTCTATACAATGTTGTCCGGTTGTTCTTCACCACCGTGAGTGCTTTGATAATGGGCTCTGTTTTCTGGGGTATCGGATCAAGAAGGTAATCATATTCTTTAAATTAGTAGCAATATTTTTTATATTATTGCCAGATAATGATATATTCCTTGATGATAAAAAAACAGAGAAACAATTCAAGATTTGTTCAACGTGATGGGCTCTCTCTATGCTGCGTGCTTATTTCTGGGGATTAACAATGCCACTTCAATACAACCTGTCATCTCAGTTGAGAGAACTGTTTACTACAGAGAAAAGGCTACTAGAATGTACTCTCCTCTTCCATATGCACTTGCCCAGGTGAGTAAATGTTCTATCGACGCCACTCAAAAGCTTATCCTAGTTGCAATCAATCAAAAAAATCGAATGAACTTCTACTATTATTATTGTGAAGTAACCCATCTTTCTTCTTAACAGGGTCTTATTGAGCTTCCTTACATTGCAGTGCAGACAATCATCTATGGTATCATCACATATTTCATGATTGGGTATGAAAGGACTCTTGGTAAATATCTAATTCTGCTCTCACAATAACTTTTTCCTTCATTCATATAAAATAAATATGATATATTGATGATACGGTGCCATTTTTTAGGGAAACTTCTGTTCTACATTCTCTTCATGTTCCTCACATTCACATACTTTGCATTCTACGGGATGATGGCGGTCGGTGTGACCCCAAGCCAACAATTTGCAGCTGTAGTTTCTTCTGGCTTTTACTCACTCTGGAATCTCCTTTCTGGTTTTCTCATCCCCAAACCGGTAAAGAAACAACACTCTCTTCATATGATTGCTTGCCTAAGGCCACAACAAAACTCTATTCTACTGACATTAATTAGCATACTGCAATGCTATAATCAAATCATACTAAACTGTCAAATAGAATCTAGTCTAGCTAAGCTTGTTGTCTCTAGAGGATAAATAGTTGAGTAAAACCAAGCAAGCTTATATTTTAAGACATCGAGTTGATATGGTTAATCCAATCAGACGGTACAAATTTCATTGATTCACCAACTGGTTTGATCACTCTGCAGAACATTCCGGTTTGGTGGGTATGGTTCTACTATGTCTGCCCGATTGCATGGACATTGCGAGGAATAATAACATCTCAACTTGGCGATGTAGAAACTCGAATTTTTGGACCTGGTTTTGATGGGTCTGTCAAGGAATACATTGAGATGAGTCTTGGCTATAATCCTGAAATGACCGGCATCACAGTAGCTGTCTTGATTGGTTTCTGCATCTTCTTCTTTAGTATCTATGCCGTGGCCCTTAAGAAGCTCAATTTTCAGAAAAGATGACGACGACTCACCAAAGTTTTGGCTCTTTCTTGTGATTGGAGACTGCTGTATACACCTAAAATGGAGAGTTTGCAAGTGATGGCAGTATCACTTTGTGAGGATTCACTTAGTGGTTATGAATTTGGGTTTAGTAGTGGAAATAGCTTCTAAATGATTTACTTACATGAACGAGGGAGAAATACTTGGAGTAGTTCTAGTGGTGGCAATTAGATATTTACCTAGAGTTCTTTCATAGCCAATCATGAAATATGTGATGATACCATAGACCATTGTCTGCACTACAATGTAAGGAAGCTCAACAAGACCCTATTAAGAAAAAAGACAGAAAAAGAAAGAGTTCATCCGGATTTGTTTGATTGATTGCAATTAAAATAAGGTTTTTTGTGGCGTTGGTTGAACATTTACTCACCTGGGCAAGTGCAAATGGAAGAGGTGAGTACATTCCCGTAGCCTTTTCTCTGTAGTACACAGTTCTCTCAATTGAGATGACCGGTTGTATTGAATTAGCATTATTCAACCCCAGAAATAATCACGCAACACAGAGAAATTATTATTGTTCGTATTCTTCCATTTGATAATCATTGAGGGCATGGATCTTAAATTATATTAGAGCCCCTGCAAGACAAATTTTTTTTATGACCGAGTGCCCGCCCTTCTTATCACCGTCTGTCTTTTATCCGGACCAGCAATTAAATTCGTGTATAATTACCTCGTCAAAGGGATGCTAAGGGATGCTAGGTTGATGGATAGTGCAAACTACAGTTCTTCCAGTAGCAACAGAAATTCTCACGGTGCGCATGACAATTGCAGCAACTCTAGCATCTAATCCCGATGTTGGTTCATCCATTAATACAATGGAAGGATTGGCAACAGGCTCAACCTCAATTGTAAGACGTTTTCTCTGCTCTGTAGACAATCCACTTAGGCCCAGCATCCCCACCAATGCATGCCTGAGGTTCTCAAGCTCCACCAATGCCATCACCTCTTCAACAAATGCCTAAAGACATAACCACCGAATAATAAACATTTGGTGCAACATCTGTTATAACAACAACGTAAACGAGCGTATTGTACTCACTTTTCTCTGTTCTTTTGTTACTTCCTTTGGAAGGCGTAAAGCGGATGAGAACCACAATGATTCTTCAACAGTCACTTGGGGGGGAATGTATATCATTTTGCTCGACATATCCCGAAATTCTTACAAAAGTCTCCTGCACTTTGGAATACCCAGAAATTCTTCCACAAGGATTCTTCAGGAGTCACTTGGGGGTAATGTATATCATTTTGTTCGTACTATGTGCCTGCTTTTGCTCACAGACAATGTGTGTAAAAATTTGTATGGACACAGGAATGGATAGTGTTTGCAAAAAGTTTGCAGACGGATACCGACTGTCGACAAAGTGGTGCCGCATCCATGAAATAAAAAACTTTAATTGTAGGAGAATAGTTGTTGATTTGGTGTAATAGAAAGTAGAAGCAGCTCTGGAGGAATTAAATGTTTACTGTACAGCCCATACAATGCCTCTACAGGCTCGCTATTGTGAGAGATCATCGTGAATCTGCCCCGCTTTGCCAAGATCTTACTAACAAGCTTATTGGAGTCATTTAAGAAAAAAAAAACATTGATATTCCTTTTTATCTTGACTATAATAATAATTTTAAAAGAGTTTTAAATTATTATCTCTATTATCTCTTTTTTTTATTTTCATACTAAATTAATGAATTTTGTTAAAAACATATTTATTTATAATTAAAATATTCACTATTGAAAATAAAATTTCTCATAATATGTTTATAGCATGGGTAACATGTAGGGTTGTTAGTATAGAGTCAACTCATGGGTATTTGGCATTCAATTTGGTTTTACTTAACATGAAATTCGACATTAAGATGTTCGAATTTAAACTCAATTCATTAAGTTTAAATTTGAACCGTGCTTGAGCAATATGGTGTTTGACTTGAGTTGGCTCGAAATTTGTTATTGTTTGACTTGAACTTGGCCCATAGCACCACTCAACTCAACTCGACAATAATTGTAGTATTTTTTATTATTTTTAATTGATGGTCATATTTTGTTAAAACAAGCATAGTAAATGGAATATATATGGACTTATCATCTAGTGGAGAGGTGGTTATGACATGTACATTTGATATTGTTGGCGTATATGGTTGGAAACACCTATAATGGTATGCCCCATCTAAATCTAAATAAATATATCTAATATTTTTTTTGTAAATTTGTATACAAATATATACATATCCCTATAAGTTAAGAAAGATAATTATCATCTCTTCTATATAAGGATACAGACGTACATAAAAAAATATTATTTTGTAAAATTGTGGAGGAGGAGAAATAGGTTGTGAAAATAAGTTTGATTCTAGTAATTAAACCTTGATCTTGGATAATTTGGAAGATAGTTTGAAGACTTAGACATCCTACATCGATCCAGACTCTTTGTGAATCTACCTTCTTCTCCCCAATTTAATCCGACTTTATTGAGTCTGGATCATCCTATTTCCTAGGTAATTTTTAAGAAATAACTAGATTATATTTATATATAAATCTATGCACATCCACACGTCAAAGAAAAAAAATGGCGGGAGATTTCATTATACTTGTACAAGCTAACTCTCTCGCCAACATTCACCAGAACACAATGGATCGTATCATTCATTTGCCGTAAATAGGAACCAGAAGAATCTCATCATGGATGATATCCCAAGGTCGGTGACTTTTCTTCACTACGACTGTGGGAAGACTACTTGAAGAGGTATAAAGGAATTTCCTCTAAAAGCTCTGATCAGCGGTATTTCATCATAACGACCATGCTCGAACAAGCGGCTGCAACAACAGGACGACCATAAAGAGTGGAGGAAATGAGGGCTTTTCCTAGCACAGTTGATGGGATCCCCTCAAGGGATCCCTTGTCGCCGGCATGCAGCCGGCAATCGGTGACTAGTAGTTATCGGCACTCCATGGACAGTAGTGACATCCTCCACCACTCTCCCATCTCAATCTCTAAAGATTCGGGATTCCAAATCTGTTTGGGGGATTTTATCTCCTAAACAGATCAGTCTAGACTCGCTTCCAATTTCAATCCCAATCTAAACAAACTAATAACTAAAATAATCGGTCATTAATTTGATAGCCCATGTCAGTTTAAAAAAGTCCATTTTTTGGCTCGTCCAATTAATTTATAAACGATATTTAATTAATTATTTGGAACATTTTATAAATTGTTCATGTCTAATTAATTTTAAATCGGTATTTTAATAAATTTTGTTCATCTGACTTTGTTATATTATTTGTCTAATAATTTGTTTCTTAGACAAATATATCTCACACGACCCTCTCAATATCATATTGTCCATTAATAAGGAACCAATATTTTGTTGTGTCCACTTAATAATTTCTCAAAAAAAATTTACAAATAAATTATTAAGTATTAAATTATCTATTTAATTTTAATATTATACAAATTATTTTAATTACAAGTTCTTAGTGAACCATACATTAAATAACTTATTTTATGGACTTGGATTTGACTGATTTTGGACTCGACCCAATGGACAAATTTTTTAAAATATTTTTTGACTTATATTGAAATAACTTATTTTAAATAAGTTTACATTATTTTTTTAAATAACCATATTAAAAAGTTTAAGTACTTTAATTTTTTGTCTTTGTGACTTAAATAAAAACTACTTAATAAATGATGAGTCGAAGTATATATTGGGAGATGAGTAAACAAATAAATTCATTTAATTTGTAGCAGTTGCAATTATTTAAATCATAATTATTTAAAATAGTGCGAGCTAAATATTTGATTATTAGTTAATTATAATTTAGTTTTCACACATTAATTAATATTTAAGACTTGTATTATTAATCGTGCAATAAATAAATTGTGTTTGTGAGCTCTACTCAATGTTCTATTTATTATTCATTATTAATTTTACTCTATATGAAATAGTTAATTTTTGTAAATTCTTGTGTTAATATTAATTAAACTTCTTTTAAAAGTCTATTAAATTCTAGTCCTAATGGAAGCAAGCAAACAAATTATTACTGATTTAAACAAGGGCAAGAAACTTACGGGAGATAATTATGACATATTGCATCTTAACGTGCAATTGATCCTTGAAAATCAGAAAATTCTAGAAATTCTAAATCATATCCTATCTCCTCCTACTAATTCTAGCACTAGGCGAGAGTATTGCACGTATCACTAACTTAAGTATAATGAGAAACGATATTTTTTATGAATTCGAAAAGTACACAAATGTTCAAGCTATGTGGCGGAAAATAAAAGAGAGATACGACTTGACTTCTTCAAGTAAATTATGGGGGCGTACTATTAAATTTGACACTTACAAGATGCGTTCCAAGGCTACCATAAGGGACTATCTACGCGTGTTGAAAAACTTAATTCATGAGCTCTCCAGTACTGGTCATGTTTTATCTAACGAGCAACAAGTACATGTTCTCATTAAATCTCTAACCCATTCATGGGAGTACATGAAAATAAACATGACTCGCAGTGACAATATCAAAACTTTTGATGAGATTGAATATCATTTAGAGTTAGAAGTTGGGCAGTTTGATGCTGCTAAAACAGACGATGAAGCTTTTGTAGCTGAAAATCATGCTTCAAACTTTAAATGTCCTTTGTTAGAAGAGGCTTCAAAAGAAACAAATCTCGTCGACAACAACCATTTCAAATTAACAATGACAATGACAACGGTGCTAATAAAAGAGGAAACAAGATTGACGAATGTCACTTGCTACAATTATAGTGGCAAAGGACATTTTGCAAACAAATGTATGTGCTATACCAAAGAAAGTTTGTCCTTTTTTAAATATTTCTTATGTGTTTGTATTTATCTATTTGATGCTATCTGACTCTTATCGTGTGTGGATTATTGATTCAGGCAAGACAAACCACATAAGTAGATATAGGGCAACATACATAGTATTTCATCGGATTCCACGATGGACAAGATGGATATATGTAGGAAACAACTCTAGGGTTGATATCCTAGGCATAGGCACTTACAAATTACAAATGTATGGAGGTCACACTTTAATGCTCCATGATGTCATGTTTGCTTCAGAATTACGACGAAACTTAGTTTCTATTAGAGTTTTTCTAGAGATGGATTTTATTTTGAATTTTAAAAGTCGTTTAATGATTATTCATCATGGGGATAATTATTTTTGTTTTAAATTTATATTGGATAATGTAAAACCCCGAAAAAAAATAATTAGGTTATTTTATTTAGGATTTTGTAAATGTTAAGAATGAACAATAAATAATATTTAATTAAATTAATTTTTAAGAATCAATATAATAAATTATAAATTATAACCTTTAGAGTACTAGTACAATGATATTTATGGATAATTATTTTAACTCAATAGTTAGTTCTTTTGACTTTTTATATTCACACAAATGGCCGGTATAGTTATGAGTGATTACATTCGTTTCTATAAAATTAAATATTGTGACTTCTTGAATTCTACACTTATTCTTCTGTATAAAGGAGAATTGAATTCTATTGATGTTAAATAAAACAATATCTGAATAGTTTGTGAGCACATTTGGGTCACAAAGGGAAGGCTTTAAAGAAATTTCATTCATATTACGACCTTGTGTCATAAGCTTCATCAAAATTTCAGGTCTGTATAATTACTCGAAATGTTATATATTCCTATGTGAGAGCCTTGATACGGGGCAGCACCCTTAAAATTATTATGTAGGAGTCCCAACACGGGGCAGCACCCTTAAAAAATTGCTATATAGGAGTCCTGATACGAGGCAGCACCCTTAAAAAATTACTTTATGGGAGTCTCAACATGGGGCAACACTCTTAAAAATTACTATGTGTGAGTCCCAACACGGGGCATCACCCTTAATTATTACTATGTTGAATATATTAACTTATTTCTTATAATTATATATCTTAGTATTTTTATCACTAACGTGGAATTGCCTCCGCAAGTATGAGCATGGAAGGATAAGTAGAGTCGAGAAAACTGGAGGACTCTGTTATTGGACTATTCTTTACATGACATGGGATTTTGATTCGGTTCATGGGGCTTAAGATTATTCTGAGCTAATATTTTATGTTAAAATATTGGAAATTAAAATAAGTTGACAAGGCTTCTCAATGATGCAGGAGTGTAGTCTGGAGTCTTTGTGCTCTCCATCTTCTTAGGAGTACTGATATAATCTTTGTATATTGTAGCATATTTCTTATATGATCAGATTTGTTACTAAAGTAATAGTACTTTCCATTCACACTGAAATTACCTGTTCATTGTTAATGCTAATACTACAAATTTATAACTAGTTGAAAGCCCATAAATATACATGTAATTCTACTAGCTCTAAGAAATATAGATCTCAAACAATTCAAGGGCCAAGAATTAGATGAAAGGGGAGGAAATCAGAACAAATCAAAAAGAATTTTATTCCATCCTCTGATGTACTAGCTTAGCTAATGTTGTATCTTGTTTTGATCTTGTTACTACCTTCTAACGCAGAAGCTGTTACAGTGATTATTTGAATTAGGAAGAGTGGTGATATTAGACTTATTTGATGTTTTTGAAGCAGATTTTCGCCCATTTCCATCCATCAAATGATGCAAACTACTTCGTGTCCCCTGAATCAAAATACTCCTCTCAATCAAAATTAGGATATTACAGTATGAGAACCTGTCTTTCAGCATCTCAAAATTGTGCTCTCCTTTCCTAGTCAGTTGGATTAGAACGATTGGTTTATAGGCATGAGATTTAAATAAATGGTTAAATTTACAAGGTTCTGATATCATTATATTAATTATTGCTAATAGTAAGCAGTCTCTTAATTAAATCGGCCTAGTAAATTATGTTTTCACAAATTTTATCCAGCCGAAATCTATCTGTAAAAATGATATCACTAAAATCCAACACCAGCAGAGGAGATTTTGTTTTCTATTTATATTAATATAACAACTCGGTCTAATTAGTAGAGACTGGTAGGCTTAATTATTTCCTTAAATTAATTAATTAAGTTGATTATTTATATGCACATCCTCACTTATATACTGGATTTTAACCAAAAATGTGCTAAGTATGAAATTAATATTTATAAGATTAAATTAATTCACCTACCTTTAAGAATTTCCGCATTCTGACTTCTTAAATTTCTTATATTTTATCTTTTTATTGATGTCCTAATTCTTTCACGGTCTACATCATGCGATCCTAAATCGGCTTTGATACCACTTGTAAACCAACCAACCCAACCTCTTTATTTTAGGAGTTGGTAAAATATATATCGTTGCAAAAAAAAAAGAAAAGAAAGCAATTGCTCATCAACTCCTGCATCTATCTTCCTCATCTTCCCTTCTTTTCTCTCTCATTCTCTTCACATTTTCATAATATGATACTCACCGCATATGTATATTCCTCTTGGACAACAAAACACAAATTAAAGAATCAATTTTTACAACACCCCACATCCTTGCACTCCCTTCCAAATATCATATTCTTCATCGATCTTTTTATATCACCATTACTTCTTTCACACCTATTTTAATTACAAATCAACACTTATCTCATACATAACACATTATATATATATATATATATATATATATATATATATATTCTTCCCATGTGATGATGATAATAATAATTATTATTATTATTATTTTATATATATATATATATATATATAAACTTGGTGTAATTTTAAATTAAAATCCCAACGTAGTTGAAGTCAATATGTTCATGGTATGAGTCTATCCTCCCTCATTCTATCGATCCAATACAGAATGGACTCCACTGGGCCAAACCTGGCCGTGAACCCCCTGCCGTCGGCCTTTCTCCGGCAAGTCAAAAGCTTCGCCGGGTACCGGAGGACGGCGTCCATGAACCACCAGTTGGCTAGCTCCTCCATCGCCGTCGGCCTAAGCCCTTTCATGGCCACAATCTCCCCCCACACGCCGGCCTTGTCCCCCATGCAGGCCGAGAACGTGAACCCCGGCGAGTACGCCGGCTCCGGCACCCCGAGCCCGAACTTAGCCGCCACCGCCGGCCATATCGCCTTCCACGTGAACCTCGACCCGTTCGTCGAGTTGAAGGCCTCCCCCTTGCCGCCGGCGATGCTGACGTCGTTCGAGGTCGCCGCCCAGATGAGCTGGTCCGCGACAAGCCGGGCGTCGGAGAAGTCGATGTATTCCTCCTCCCAACACATTTTCGATCCGCCGAACACGAAGGGAAGATCCAAATGCCTGTTATATATATTCTACCATGTCATCTGTTACGTTTTTTGCAATAACATTGTTAAGATAGATGATCAAACAACCAGCAAAACATGGCATCATTGACGACAAATTAAATTTGATAGTAAATTGATACAATTAAAAAAAAATTTGTACTAGTGACGGATTTTGTTTGAGTATGACTTGTTTTCTTGTAGTGTAGTGATGATCTAGGCGGATTGAGTATATATATATACCTGCAAATGGTAGCATAGACGCCCAAGCTGCCCATGAAGTTGAAATGGGTTCTACACGAGCTTCCCAAGATCAACCCCGGCCGGTGCACCGACCACCCTGCCGGACGTCCGGTGAGCGTCTCGCCGAGAAGGTCTTCCAATGCGTAGTAAAAGTTATACGTGCCCTTGGGGACGCGGGGGCACTCCTCGTCGTACTCGGTCGGGGGGCCGACGCC
>JAVDBV010006922.1:0-14652 GCA_032619315.1 Piper longum
CCCCCCCCCCTCCCCCCCCCCCTGCCCCTGTTTTTGCAGGTTGGTTTTTTCCTGGTCCAGTATGCTCATCTTTGGAAGGAGCATTTGGTTAAACTTTTTGACCTCTATTCTTCTGGGAAGCTGAAGGTGATGAATTTTTGAAATGTATTAATGCTTTGTGTATTTTTCTTTAGTAATAGTAGCATAAACCTTCCTATTTAGTGCATAATTTCTTCCTTTTCATACAATTACACATTTACATTTTTGCAAACTATACCGTGCAGGCATGCACAGTATGCTTTCCAGTTATGCCATTGGAAAAATAGAAGGAATGAAAAACTTAAAAGGTTTACATATGGTGATAGTTCTTGTTTTTCTTTGAAGATGTTTAACATACAAATTGGAGAGTGCTACATATGGTGATAGTTATTCTAGTGTTTTTACAATCCGTCTGCTTAAAGATGGGGTTGATTACAATTGATTTGTTTAGTTGTGACTTCAACTTCAAGTAGGACCGGCTTCCTAGTTGGGAAAATGATGCAATCCTGGAGGCAGATAGAGAAACATGATACAAATTTGCACCTTTTCTGTAGTTCAATTCAACTTCCAACGAAGAATGTAAACGAAAGATAACTAAAACTAAAATAAACTATAGAGCTAGAAAATAGACTTTATTTCTTGTCAATTGATCATGGCGATAAGCCTACAATGCTTCACATATTTATGAAGAGAATGATCCTTTTCTAGTTTTAGGACAAAGTCAAAGTAAGACTTAGACTCAAACTAGGAAAACATCTAAATAAGACTCCAACTAAAGTAACTTCCTAATAAAGATTCTTACTTAATGTAAGGCTCTAAAATGAATAGTAAACAAGTAACTAGAAACTATCAAATTAGACATTGTTAATATAACTAGGAAAACCTGAAATATACTAATAAAGATTGGATGTTGATTGTCGTTAGGGAAGTTTAGAAAACAGCAAGATGGAGTAGTCTTCTTTCGTCCACCATCCCTACCATTGTCATAGGCATTGAACTTTCCTCCACCATTCTCACCCTTATACAAGGGAGTTGAGGGGCCCATATGAGTCATGTGGGCAACTTCCAGTGTGAGGGAGAGATAAGTGAAAAGGAGAGAGAGAAAGGGGAAAGGAGAGGACTAGGAGTGGGGAGACGAGGGAGTGTGGACAGAATATTGGATTACTTTGTAGCTTGGGCTCGGTATTCTCCATGTGCATGTGGGCTTTTTGTGGTTCGATCTTTTCTTCTTTTGGATGAAGAACTTAAATATATAATAAAATATAAATAAGATAAAAGCTTATCTTGCAACGGAATTGGATTGATTGATAAGAGCCACCACGCTAATTAAGGTTTAATCACTAGGAAGAAACCTTACATCCACAACCTGTCATATTTCTACATTTAAACACCATAGGAGACATGGAGGAAAAACCTATTTTTACTTCAACGTGTTTATCTTCTTATTCTAACATGAGTGGAGTGGTTATACATAGATAAATATTATCAACAAATCCCCTAATTTCTAGGAATCACATAAAGATATCCTAGGAGATATATCATGTAATATCTCAATTAAAAGATAAACATGATTAGGGATACACCCCATATTGTGCGTAACAAAATAACATCCAACATCTCCCACTCACACATTATGGGCAAAAGTGTGTTATCAAATCATGGGTGCTACCTTTTTCATATATTCATTCCTCTCACTCGCACATGAAATGCGTGACATGTTCTGAAAGAGTTTCATACGAGAAGTAGGTTGTGCGACTTATGAATACAACAGAATGTAGAAGCTCAAATTATGCACTTGTTAGGAATACATAGTAGTTTATATGTAATCATTGTACCTCAAGCTATTAGTGATGATCACATATCCCTCAAATTATTTTACTTTAGTAATTATATTTATATTATTAAGTCACAAAGACCTTATATTGGTCTAAACATAGATACAATTAATAATAGCCTTCCTTTCACTCTCATATTACTTTTAATACACAAAAAGATGACTTTCTTAGATATGCGCTATATCATCGAATTATCATGACTGCAAGTAGTAAACTAAAAAAGAAACATTGTTTTGCTATCTTAAATATAATTGAAAGTAGTTAAGGACATTGAGAAGTATTTCTTCTTCAACGATCTCACTTAGTGGAGAAGGAGGGATTATTCTCCCACTATCTTCTTAGTTAAAATAACACACGTGATATGAAGCACATGCTAAAGTAAATAAATATTCACATAGAATATCATTCATATAGTCTATGTCTTTTATCGACACCATGCAGATTTTAAGTCCAATTATCATTTGGGAAATTGACATGAGACAATTAGCACAATTATAACTAATGCAATTGTCTAAGTCTCATGTTTGGTTATATAGGATTATGATTGCGAAAAACCATATCAACCATTTTCGAAATTAGTTTTATCTTAATCTTTTATTAAGGCGATTTACGCAACTTTAAGTACTAATATCATCTCTCAATGCCAAGCTCTAGATGCGAATGCTCAGCGTGATAGTCATTCATCCTATTTGACATACTATTCTTTGTGTTAGTGAACATATACATACAAAATCATTACAAGTTTTGATAAACACATCATCAAATATATATAACTTCAACATCTCAAATACTATCACAAAATGTCAAAAAAAAAAAGTTCAAATATCTATAAAGGATAAATACTATTATTCAACCTTTGAAAATAAGTTTAGATGTGAACATAAATGTATGACTTTCAAAGTCATCATCCAGCTAAGATAAAATCACAGCCTTTGTTTAGAGTGCATCATGAGAATTATTGATATGAAAGCATTTCATTAAGTATCTTTATCCTCACTTAATATGACATTTTCAATAATAAAAAATAAAAAATAATATCATGTAATGATAACTTAACCCCTAAATAAGGATTTTTTTCTTAATTTTGGCAACTCTACTTTTGCAAGAAATTTATAGAACATTTTATAGACAAACAATTATCCTTATTTTCACATTATTTCTCTAAGCTAATTAGAGGGGGGAAAAAGTATTGCAGTCGGTACAATATATATTTGGTATTAATTATATTTTCAGTCGTTTGCCAAAAATAATACAAGCAATAAAATACTTCATAATGATGCAAAATCGTTTAAATACCAAATTGTGTGAATAAATTAACCAATAAATATGGTTGAGTTAATGCCTTCCCTTAACTATAGGGTTGAGATGTCAAAATGATTTAATCTTATTGAAGTCTGGTTTTAGTTATAAACACACAAAAATAGTTAAACTAGAAAGAATAATTTGAGCAATTCTAATATATAGCAAATTGCATGTTTATTAAAGATTCTTTAATAAATATATTAGCTAATTATTCCATGATGATCATGGCTACTTAGTGTAACTAAAATATATACTAATATATCATTGCTCAAACTTTATGATTATTACAAAAAAATAATCTTTGAAAGTGTCCGTTATTATAATTGTATCAGAACTAATCTGGTTAAAAAATAATCATTAATGCATTTGAAAACTAGTCCTCTTGTTATCTCTTGTATTTAGCACATTTGTCATAGAGAATATATCGGTATTTTTGTGATGGTAAGCTTTTTGGCAGAACCACATTATATTGTGTACAATAATGGGTACATTCTTGCTAGCTTGCCATTGTTGTTAGTTGATTTGAGTGCTTGCATACTTGTTGTCCCATATATATGTATGCATGATCTGGAGTTTTAATACTGCTTTTAAATCCTATTTCAAAGTGAGGCCAGGTTTTCTGCTTTTACATAGTACTGAGTCCGACACTTCCTAATTTGTGCTCCAGTGATGCTGTAAAATATCTGAGTCTGATACAAAATCGTTTTTATGGACAATAACCCTCTGGTTTGAACTTGAAGTCAACTGATTTAACCATATCCCTGATTTAGAAAACCCGTGCCATCTCGTTCTGATAATTTTTGCCAAGTATAATAAGCCCCACTCTTTTCAGAATGACACTCATTGCCATTTGAGTACTTGTCTTGGTTTTATAATGAGTAATTAGAGATAAGGAGACTTTATTTGTGCTCAATGCCTGCTATTCTTGCAGGTCTCTATGGATCCAAAGCAATTTTTGGGCCTTAATTCTGTGGCAGATGCTGTTGAATATCTCCATTCTGGTAAAAGCTTTGGCAAGGTATGAAAAAGCCGAAGTACTTTCTACTATGTTTTTAATTAGCATAAAATTGCCCAGCAACAGCCTTCATGAACTGATAATTCTATAGGTCATCGTATGCGTCGACCCCAAATTCAGCCAAAAGTTGTCCAAACTGTAAATCAGTCTTTCTAAGCATGCTGCTGCCGGAAGTGGGGCAGATAAAAGTCTGTACTAGGTAAGTACTTTGCTTGCAACCCCAAAAGCAAAGTTAGCCTTGTGTGGAACTGAACTTGTGAAAAATTGTGATGGTGGTAAAATGTGCTGCAGATATATTGTTGTTATGAATATGAACTTGGGCTAGCTATGTTCCTTCAGCATATAGATTCGGACTATATGAAGCCAGTGCCCCCCATGTAATATATGTCTCCTTAGACTGGAAGCGTGCAACATTTCTCATCAAGATGAGAGGCTACATAGAAAGATGTGTGAACTTACATGTTTCTGCTATCAACAAAATTAAAATAACCCACCCCATCTTGTTTGAGTTTTTTTTCGACAATCAAATTGGGTACTAAATGTTGCATTCCGTTCCCACTTCCCACTAGGACTAAGCTGTGGAGCAGCATCGGGAATAGTGTTTAGCTCTACTGTGATGGGAATTTAGCGAATCGCAGTTAGGATTCTGTCAGATGAATAATGGAGCTTTGCAGCGATGAGTCCTACAACGGAGGAAGGTAAGTGTAACTGTTCCATCGTGCGCTTGACACAGTCGTCTGCCCTAAACCACCATTATTGTACAAATCTGATCTGGTTATGTTGGTTACAAATCTTATGATAGCCCCCAAGTTCTGTTGCAGAGGTAAGAAGAGGAAGGTGCTTCGTGCTCACACCAATTTTTTTTCTTCTTCTTAGCTTTTATTAGTTTTTTTAAATAAAAATATTCAAGGCTTAAGGCTAAAATCCGGTCTAGGTAAATTTCCAGCTGAGAGTGCAGATAAAGGGACTTTTGGTCCGGTGAACGTAACATTTAAAATGGGGAAATAGATGGCAAAAGTAGGTCGTAGCAAATTGTAAGTCATTTGGAAATATCAATCTTATATTATCTAATTAGGATATTGAATTTTGAAGAATAAATATATACTCAACTAAAGTTGGTGATGACTTGTAATTAGAATTGCTCTCCAATGGACTAATTAATTTCTCTTCTCTAATCTGTAACTTTTATAGCAGAGTATAAGTTTTGTTCTTTTCATTTTGAATCAAACGTGCTTCTTGTCTTGAGAGGATCATTCAAGCTCAGTTTGGTACCTAGTATTTAAAGTTTCCTGTCACTTTATGGTATTTGGAATTTTTTTTTAAAAAAACCCTTCTCTCCTAATGTAAGTAGTTCTGGCATTATCTCTTTTATTTTTTCATTTTAAGCAGCCTATAGGAGAGATGTCAACTAACTCCTTTCTCAATCAGTTAATTCTGAGATCCAATCAACTCATTTCTACTGCCAAATTCTGTCCTTTGGATGATACTTTACCAACAAATAATTGGGCAAGTGTAGATAAACATGACCAACCACCTCATAAACTTACAAAATGCAGCTGGATTTTCAGTATTAATTTAAGTTAATTATGTGCCAGCCAAATGTTTCAAAACATTTTCAGTCATCATTGGGAAATCAAATTTAAGCATTTTAAATTAAAAAAAAACATTAATAGGTTGGAGCATCTCGTGTAAACCTGAAAAAATGTCAAAATATTAGTTTTATTTTATGTTTCACAAATCAATTCCAAAATATTACGTACAATTTGACAATGTTATCCACACTAGCAAATATCTTCACAATTATGATGATGTAGACGAATGCAACATGCCTAAATTTTTTTATTCCCATAATCTACATCGATAACATTTACATCATCATTTAATTCTCTCCCTACTAACACATAATCAATAATCAACATTTCCCACCCAAGACTTGGTGTCCATCTGTTTCAAGGTAGAATTACATGCTTGATACGTTTATTTCATTCTTGAAAATGTTATGGACCATTTTTTAAGCCAAACTGAAAAGAACGTAATTCATTTCTTTATTTGCATGGCTTTGACAAATAATAGAACTGCTAACCAAGCTGATTAGGCAAAATAATATATTTACACCAACATCGCGATTGGATCCATTGCCTAATCATGTTCTGAATTCTTAGATCTCTTGTGCTGCTACTTGAATTGAGTCTTCTCGAGTCAAGTTAATTGCACAAACTTGACTTGTTTGTATTCAAAATTCGATTGAAGCAAGATAGAGCTATAATTATTATTATAGTCTATAAAAAGGGAGAGTAATTAAATTCTTCTATGAACTCTTGGAAATTTTGTTGAAACTCCCTCGAAATGCCATCTGCATAAGGAAGCTTTACTTTGTTACCATATTAAGTAGATTTATATGGCTCAATATTGGACTTGATTTAAATCTAGTGATATGGCATCAACTTGGTCGATAATTAGTTTACATAAAATACAAATGGCAGCTAGCTCCACTTATTAAATTCCAAACATTATAAAACTATGCAACTTGATAATGACCTTGTACAAGTAAGCTTTTTTCATATGGACATGCCATTTGGTAATTAGTGGGTTCCTTTGTTGGAAAATTTAAATTGTAGAGGTTGGAATTTTTATCTGAAAAACGATCACAAAGATTACTTGCTTCCAAGAATTTATTAGTCTTGAATTTTAATACAAGATTATCTCTCTTTATACTAAAGTATTTTCTAATAACTTATATCTAAGATACAATATATTCTACTTCTTAAAATTAAATACAACAATTAAAAAAGTATTCAATTTCTTGTTACACGTAAGAACAAAGTCAAATTTTATTTCAAAATTATTATGCTTGTCTCGTATCGTTTGTAAATAAGGTTAGTGACTTGTATATATATTAATAAAAAAATCTTATTTTTTAAATTAATTTTTAAATTAAAATAAATATGTACAAGTCTTTTTTAGAGGCTCAACATAAAATCAAATTCCTTCTAAAAACTCAATACAAACTCATTGGAGCAATGTGAGGAATAAGAAGGCCCGAAAGCGTTTTCCACCGGAAAGGCTAGCTTATATAAAGAAAACAACAAAGCAATGTGACCCAAGTGACAAGGTGTGACCGCCCTAGCGCTCTGGCGCTCACAGTATTAAAACAATATTAACACCTTCATAAGCAAATGAGCTAACACTCAAAAGATAAAAAATTTTATATAATTAGTATTTATAAAATTAGTTCCTCATACCAAATTTCGAACTGGCGTATAGATCTATCTTGCTTGAATCGAATTTTGAATACAAACAAGTCACAGAGAGTTTACAACTACAGTTCTAATTCTACGGGCGATTTTAATATTTTAATCTTGTTATTTTCTAAGAAATCACTGTCAATAATTTTCCCTATGTATGAGTCACATGCTAGCTATCCAAAGTTCTAACACCCTTCGATTCATCATTTATTTAGTCTTTCTCTCCATTGGCCGTTGCCCAATTCTTGGAATGGGTCATAAATCACAAAATAGTTTAGGCCAAGAGATCAAGCCAAGTACTCTGTCCTCTGCATGTGGCTTCTTCAATTTTGAATCCCTTTCTTGTATGGATAGGGCAGGAGATTTGTTGGTGATGCTTGATTTGGTCGGGCATTGACGTGAAACATGTAAAGATTTATCATTCGACGAAAATTCCTTTGAAAAAAGAAACCTTGACGTGAAACATGTATTTTTTTAATTAACTGCAAAGAAGCTGGCTTACGTGATCTTTGAATAAGATTGTTTGCAGGGGAGGAATGCATTGAGGATAATATATATGAACATCTATGCGTGTTGGTTGAGCAAACCAGTTGGCCATGTTAGGAGAAACTCCACCACATTGTGGCAGATAGAAGATCAGATAGCAAAGTCAAACAACAAAGAAGAGTTGAGAGAAGATTCATTTGGAGTTTCTTCTCTCGTGGACTTGACCACCATCTTCTTTTAATCCCTCGTTCACTATTTCTCTCTCTCTTTTTTTTCTTGTTGTCATGCCCATCTGGTTTTTGTTGCCTGTTGCTTGCGGGTTCTGGTTTGCACCATCATTTTGTTTTGTTGTAGCTGGGTATGATGTGGGAATCGGTGGTTAAAGGCTTGAAGCTTGTCTATGTGGTCTTCATCTTCTGTTCTGCTTTCTTCCTGGGAGCTGTGAAGGGTATATATATATGTTGTAATTGGCAACTTTTTCTTTGTTTTTCTTGCGATAACACTTGTTGGGTTTTTGAGAATTAGAATGGTTTTCTTGAATAATGAGCTTTAGCAAAATGATTGTTTCTCTTGGTTTTACAGACTTGTGTTTTGATGTTAGCAGGTCTCTTTGTAGGACCGGTTGGAGGTTTGCTAGTGGTATTTGGAAACGTTGTGGTAATTGTTGGGCTCTTTCCTGCTCATGTTGCGTGGACAGCCCTCGCTCTCTTGAAGTAAGCTATTCTACTACTCTTGGAGGATTGATTTCAGTGGTTACTGAGTGATAAAATGGCTTCCATTGTACAGGACAACTCGGTTTGATGTCGCTCTCAAGGCTGCTTTGTTATTTGCTCTTCCTCCACTGTTTGCTCTTTGGTTGGCACTCAGCGTTGCCGGCAGTGCTCTGGTTGGAATAGGCTATGGTTTCTTCACGCCATGGGTCTCGGCCTTTGAAGCCTTTAGAGAGGATAGAGAGGCCAAGAGATTCCAGCATTGCCTTACGGTATAGTTGAGTTCCAAAATTATATTTTCATTTAGTTTTATGAGTAAAAAGGGATTGAGGTTGATACAAAGTAGCTTTGATGATGCTTGGTGGCCAGGATGGTACATGGGATACAATTAAAGGGAGCTGTACAGTGGTCCGAGATTTCACCGATTTTTGCTACTTCACATATCCACAGCTCTTGAAGGAGCTCAGTGCAGGCTGTGGTTCAGATGAAACTCAAACTGTCAGGTCTTACATTAATAGTTCATTTTTCTCTTTCTTCTAATTTCAATAGGATTAGTTCTAATGATTACAAACCAACTGCAGATTGATCCATGTCCCTGCAATTTTAGTGGTTGGACTCTTGGGTCTAATCGTGGAAATTCCTCTCTATACTGTAATTGCTGTGTTAAAGAGTCCATATATGCTCTTCAAGGGCTGGCATAGGCTGCTCCATGACTTGGTTAGCAGAGAAGGCCCTTTCCTAGAGACTGCTTGTGTGCCCATAGCTGGTTTGGTGATCATATTCTGGCCTCTTGTCGTCATAGGGAGCATCTTGCTCTCCATTTTTGCAAGCTTCTTCGTGGGTTTATACGCTTCTGTCATTGTGTATCAGGTCAGTCACAAGCCTACACAAATTCAACTTCAACAGTTTGCTTCTTCCTTTGCTCTTAATTTCAACAGTGCCCATGACACTAAGAACTGCACAGGAAAGATCATTTCGTAGGGGAATTGCTTACATTATTGCAATGGTCTCAGAGTTTGATGAATACACAAATGATTGGCTTTACCTGAGGGAGGGATCCCTTCTTCCAAAGTAATATGTCCTCCAAACACTTTGATTATGTTTTCTGATGGGCAGCTTCTGAAGTTGTAATTGCTCGCAGCCAGGCCTCGCTATCGGAAAAAAAAAGTTCCCAATTCACCGGAGCTTTCAGTTAGGAGTGGTTCTGTGGGCAGAAGCAAGGTCTCTGAAGCTCCTGCTATGTTAGTGCCAAGTTTGGCTCCCTCAAGATCCGTCCGAGAGACGATCCATGAAGTAAAAATGGTACAGGTGAGCCACTTGAATCTTCTTTTTCTTGCCTGTGTAGCTGCCTCTAGATGTTGAGATGCTACACACTGATGACCAACTGCTCACATCCTACACTTTTATCTTGGAATGGAGTGCGCAGATATGGGAGGACATAGTGAAGTCCACTGAGAAGAGAGGCAAGGAACTCATAGATGCAAAAGTAATCACAGCAGCAGAGCTAAATGAATGGCTTAAGGCCAAAAATCCAAACCAAGGAAGTGTGGTTGGTGTTGGAGTCCCTTGTTACGCTCTGTTTGTGTGCTTGGTAAACTCAATCAAAGCCGGTTCCAGGGGACTAGTTCTTTCAGATGGTGTTCATGTCACACCTGAGAACATGCCGCAAGACCGCCTTTTAGAATGGTTCTTTCAACCTTTCCTGGTTATAAAGGAGCAAATAAAAGCCATCAGCCTATCAGAGGGGGAGCTTAAGTTCCTCTCCAAGCTTATTATTCTGGGGGGTGCTTCTTCACAGCGCATGGAGTCTTGGGACAACGGTTCAGAAGTGCCTGAGGATGCTATGAAGCTTGCTCAGATTCAGGCCATAAGTAGAAGGTTTGCAACTCTCTCTTCTTTTCTGATTAAGGGAAAGAAATCCTTGAACCTGTCATTCAGAAGGATTTAGCTCACGCTATGAATGAAAAATTTGGATTTCGTACTTAAACTCCAACAGTAATCACCTAACAAAAGATCATTGCATTGCAGGTTAGTGGGTATGATGAGAAGCATATCCAAGTTTCCAACTTACAGGAGACGGTTCAGGCAGGTAGTGAAGAACATGATCAGTTATTGCTCAGAGAAAGAGGGTTCCGCGACATCTCATTCTTCCAGATCCGTTGTTTCCCTTGACGTCGTGTAGATAGAAAACATACAGTTATTCATATTTGTATACTGGTTGCTTTGGTCTTTTGGCGAGTTAGAATGCAAGCTAAGAAATAGAAGTGATGCCCTTTTTTTGAAAATGACTGCATACTCCTGAACCAAACATCCCCATACGCCACATTCAAAAAACTAAGCCTCGAGAGTCTGAATGATTTACTCTGTTTATCCTGCTCAGTGTATAGAACTTTTTTCATGTCAAAGTTCTCAGTATTTCCAAACGTCAAGAGACGATACACTTATTCCAACAATTTTCCGTAATCAAAAGTAGTCTTACGTTTTAACTGTTTACAGCTAAATCTATAATGTCACAGAATCAGACATATTCATCTGACAAACTCCAAGAATACCCCCAGCCATCAAACACGAGTAGGTGTTGTAGCAGTAATCACCATTAATATTTGATTTGGCCCAGCTCTTTCAACCAAGGCAGTATTTCTTCCAGACCTTCCTTCAAGCTTCTGGGATTATATCCCAGCTCCACCCGTGCTTTATCACATAAGTATGCCCACTGATGTTTCAAGACATTCACGGTCTACATCATATACACAAAGATTAAAAAAAAAATGTCAAACTATTTCACAAATAACCACTTCTACTAAATACCACAAAAAAATGCAGAATAATGTATTTGGCAATGCCATGAATGTAACATTAAGGGTTCAGCAAAAGTTTGGGGAAAAAAAGAGATCATAAACATTCCAAATAAGTATAGCAAAAAAGCAAAACAAGGAAAACTAAAATTTCAGCTCTTCATTAGCATTCAAAGTAGATAAGTCAAATCCGTATGTGGGAAATATCTACAAAAAAGAACTCGCAAGGTAGAACAAATTTCATAACTCGGTGGCATTCAACAGATACATTAAAGAAATGCAAGCCATTAAACAAAAAAAAAACTCACACTTCAAATCCTCAAATACAATGCAAAATTACTTGCTTTAGCACTTACCGGATAGCTGATCAAAGGAAGGTTTCCAGTAAGTTTTGCCCAAAAGACTGAAACCCAACCATAAGCCTCAATGACCCAGAAAGGAATGTGGAACCTGGGTCTGCTGGTGTTGGTGATGATAGCTGCAATGTCAAACACATTCACAAGGGATGCATTTTCCCCAGTGAGTAGGTATCTTTCACCATCTCTTCCCTTCTGCAAAGCCAATATATGGCCATCTACTACGTCATCAACATGGCTAAATGATTCCTTGTCAGTTCCATACCCGATATAACCAGGCAATCTTCCATTGAAGCGCTCAATCAACTGTAACAACAAAAAACATAGAATACCACCAAATGAGTGAATGGGGCTCTCATCAACCTTTTGTATATAAACATATGCTTCAAGTAGGTCATAACACTGAGGAAACAGTCCCATTCAGTAGAAGGCATTAAATCCAAAAGCATGAAAAGTTTGACATCAATAACTGGGAAACATACAAGTAAAAATAGGGTGCAAGTCTAGGAAAGAAATTTTATCAAATGGTTCTATGCAGTTTAATTTTAAGGCAAATGCACCATCCTTTCTCTGTAATAATCTGAAGCGTAAGCTAGGCCCTTCTTCACCAGTGACTCAGCATTTATTGAAGCATTTCTCTCAAGGGATCAAGTTTCTTATACTATAAAGAAACTTCTACCCAATCATACTTTGAAAATATGCCATATTCCTTCAAGAAGAAATTCCCATCTGGCTATATAAGAGTGTGATTAATCAGCTGATGAACATATGAAATAAAATAAACTCTTCAAGATACTTTCCGCCATATATACAAATATTAAACCAAATACGAGAAATGGAAATCACAAGAAAGAACTACGTTCAAACAGAATATATCACATTATAAGCTAAGCTATCATAAAATTCACCCACTGGTCATTGAACCACCATGTATATCAAAACATTTATGGGTGGCAGCAACACTCACATCCAACACGCCAAAAACAAAATTGATCTATTAAAAAACAATGTTTAGAATAAGCAGCCTTACAATTCGAGCAACAACATTGCCAGCCGTGATCTTCCCAGGGCCATATACAACTCCGGGATACAAAATGATGATGGGCAGTCCATTCAAAGCTTCCTCCATCGCAATTTTATCTGCAACTACCTTGGACCTCTCATATTCTGTGCAAAAAAACTTCTCGTGGTGTACCTGTACAAGTTACTAGTCCAACTTAGCACAATCTTCTAATTTTTTTGTCTTCCAAAATGAGTAGAATTGATGATGACGGACAATATTTTTTTTTTAGTAGTTTCCTAATTATATTAAAAATGCCTAGTTTAAGAGTTTCTAATCATGTTAGAATTTGTTTCATATTCTAAGTTGAAATCTCATTAGGAAATTTTTTATTTTATTTGGAGTCTAATTTAATGAAGTTAGAATTTGTTTCCTATTATAAGTTGATATCTCATTAGGAAATTTTTTATTTTATTTGGATTCTTATTTAGTTCTTTCTTAATAGAGAATTTAGTCTTGTTTTCCTAGTTTAAGTCTAAGCCTTGTTTTTGTTTGTCCTAGAACTAGAAAAGGGCTTTTCTTCTTCTATAAACATGTGAAGCAGTGTAGGCTTTTGCCATCATTAATCAATTGAGAAAAAATAAAGTTCATTTTCTAGTTCCGTGGTTAGTTTATTTTCTAGTTCTGTAGTTTGTTTAGTCTTAGTTATCTATCGTTTATATCTTTTGTTTTCGTCGTTGAAGTTGAAGTAAACAATCGGAAAAGGTACAAATTTGTATAATATTTCTCGATTTATCTCTAGGATTCCATCAATTGGGCACACAACAAGAAACATGTTCATAAAGAAAACAACATTTTTTCTGGCAAGTATTCCTTGAGAGGCCAGATAGTCGGAGGGTGCCCTCACTTTGAGGTAATCACATCTTTACTATCCATGATCGCATGGATGGTACCATACATGTAATTATGGACAGTTAAAAAGAGTGAGGGCACCCTCAGACTATCTTTTGTCATTCCCCTAATCTTCCACTCGAAAAACAAAACTGAATACCAATCGAGGGCAGGCAGTTCGAGGGTGCCTTTAATTGAGGTCACCCTCATCCTCCCAATCCATCAAGATGAATATTAGAACCCCACTTTAAGCCATCTAACCATCATGGATGGCGAAACAAGGTTGACCTCAGTTGAGGGCACCCTCATCCTACCTTATTCCACATCATAAATCAGGAACCACTCAATCAGCAAATTTCACCAACTACCACAGAGGTCACACCAATTCCCTTTTTCTTTTTCTTCCTTTGGTTTTTTTGTAATGAAAATGTACATAGCCAACATGTACAAGACCAGGAAAAATTCGCCAACCGCGTAACATCAAACAATTAAAAAAGAAATCGACTGATATCATAAGAAATCCTACGAAGCAACCTCTCCAACAGATAACAAAGCAGAGATGTTCAAGGAAACGAAACCACCTGCGTCTCGTCCGCTACGTATCCATCGGTCGGTCCTAAAGCAAAAAACGAGGACGTATATATAATCTTCTTGACAGACGCTACCTCTTTGAAAGCACGTAGAACATTCTCAAGACCCTCCACATTCACCTATATATAATCACACCCATAAAATCTATATCAGTCATTCCCATCCAAAAAGTATCTCCAAAATAGTAGATAGAGGTAGCAGGAAGTGGAGGAAAGCGGCAGAGGAATGTAGCTAGGTAGATAGACAACTCGGAAGAAGATGGAGGGATCGGGGAGCCATGGCTCGACGAGGGCGGCGGAGTGGAAGACGGCGTCGCAGCCGGAGAGGGCGGATAGGAGGGAGGGGTAGTCGGTGACGTCGCCGTAGAAGAGCTCCCAGAGGTGGCGCCCGTCGTCGTCGGCGTCGGAG
>JAVDBV010006923.1:0-16972 GCA_032619315.1 Piper longum
GTTCCGAAATATGCTCAACTCGAACCGACAGCTGAACCGATCGGCTAACGACTATAAAACCTGTGACTCGAATCACGGGTTTTACAATAACGATTTGGAGGCCTTTGATTGAAAGAAACAAGCTTTAAAGACCTCTATATATGTATATATATATATATATATATGTATATATATATATATGTATATATATATATATGTGTGTGTGTGTGTGTATGTATATGACTATTAATGTAAATTGGGTGACGTAGGAAATAATAAAAAATGCATGGTTTTGCACGCGTCACAATTTTAAACCGTGTCTAAAAAATATAAGGAATGCTAAGAGATTACCTAAAGCTTGAGATCTTAATTTGAGACGGTGAAGAAGACAAACTCAAAGATTTGTGCCTAGAGAAACTGAGGTTGTGCTGCTGTAAAATAGAATGAACTATGAAGGAACATGCATTGTAGCATTGTAAATTTCTTGTAAAAGTTGAATAGCATAAGTTTAATTTAGTAATGTCTACTAGAAAAATTGTTGTCTATAGGGGTGTTAAACGAGCAAGCGAGTCGAGTTTGACTTGTGTTCGTGTTCAATTCGAATAGTTTGAAGTTCGTTCGAACTCGACTCGAGATTGAACGAGTTTTGAGTATACATGTTCGAGCTCAACTCAAATATTTTTTACGTGTTTGAGCTCGACTCAAACTCGAATACACTTAACTATTTAATTTTTATGAGCTCGAACCCAACTCGTTCGTGAGCTCGAACCCGGCTCGAATTTGAACCCACAACCTTTGAAATCAAGGACTTGATACCTACTATCTCAACTGTGCTTTTTTTTATTAGAATATTATAGATGAATAAATATAACTAGTTATAATTAAACTTATTATTATAATATAATATAATATAAAAATTATATTATTATATTATTTTATCGAGTCGAGTTTGAGTGGAGCTACGAGTCGAGTCGAACACGACCTTGCACAAGCTCGGCTTGTATGATTCGAGTTCGAGTTCGAGACTTTAAATGTCGAGTTTTGAGTCGAGTCGAACCGAGCTGAACACCAAATGTTCACGAGCTAGCTTGCTCAATTAGTAGCCCTAGCTGTATTCCAATTTCTATATATTTTATGGGTCATAAACTGTCAATTAAGTTTATTATTGGGAAGGGTAGAGGAATTGGAACCGTGACGGTTTAAATGTCACCCTTTTTAACTACATTGGATCGAGTTGAGTTGATTTACAATGCATACTCGTGACAATTAAACTGTCACGGTTCCAATTTCTAAGATGGCTTCTACCTTTCCCAATAATAAACTTAATTGATAGTTTACAACCCATAAAATATATGGAACCTGGTACACATAAATTTTTCTAGCAAACATTACTAAATTAAACTTATGCAATTCAACTTTGTCAAGAAATTTACAATGCATGTTCCTTCATAGTTCATTCTATTTTACAGCAGCACAACCTCAATTTCTCTAGGCACAAATCTTTGAGTTTGTGTCACCATCTCAAATTAAGATCTCAAGCTTTAGGTAGTCTCTTAGCATTCCTTATATTTTTTAGACACGGTTTAAAATTGTGTGACTAATGACTCTTGAGATATACATCGATCTAATCATTTTACCACCATTGGTAAGACTATGGAATCCTTTGATGTCAGTTTAACATTGGCTTGGAAATTATAATAATCTGGGTTTGCTAAATCTGATTCGCTTGTTGGTGCCAAGTCGCCATTGAGAGTCAAGTTCAACCTTTTCTCGTTTTCCTTGGTTTCCACACAATACACGGATGTACGGCCAACCAAGATAGAAATGAATGGTTTTGCCATGACTCACAACATTCAACAGTGTTTAATTATTTCCGTCGATCAACCAAGTTTTAACTAATATTACATATAAAATTATAGTTTAAAAACTCGAAATTTTAACACGACTCTTGGGGGGGGTTATGGAGTAGAATTGATTAAGAATTATTTATATTTATTTTTTAATTATAAAAATAAAAAATATAAAATTAATTTATGTTATTCTTTTGATATTTAAAATTAACAAATATATGATTTATATTTTAATTATTTTAATAAAAAACTAATATATTTTTGTAACTTTTATAACGTGACTCGAGAATCAGTTACTAAATCCACCAATAAATATATATATATATATATATATATATATATAGACTCATCTATGGATTTATTTGGCAAGCCACATAGACATGTGTCCGGTTGAGTTTGAAAAATTTTTGGAGTAAAAAAAGAATTTTAGAGCTATGATTAAAATTTTTTTATTAATTAAACTTATATATCACGACTCATTTGGATAGATGCAAATATTGACCAGAAAGGCATCTCCTTGGAGTAGAAAATACCATCCAATAATTCGTGTTCATATGTATACACAAAGGGTGAGATCAATGGACATGACTCATGAGCATCACCAGATAAATAAATTACCTTCCAGAACACTCAGTCAAATCCAGATGGAACCAGCCCCAGTGAGAAAAAAGGGTTTTTGACATTATTCACAACGGCGGAGAAAAAAACAAGATCCATCTTGGTATTGACATCAATTAATAAACCATCTAGAAAGCAGCAAAATTGTCATAAAACTATACATTGATACTAGGATCAAATGATTAAGACCTTTCAAACAAGATGAAGCTTCCCTTACCCCTCCAAGTCATGAAACAATTTTATAGTGTGCATAGCACTTGAGCATTATCTCAATCAATATTATCATGCTGTGTATGATGATAATCACTTATTAGCTGGCCAATTACAAGAAGGCCACTAGACACGGCAGATTAGGCTCATTTGAATTGCCCAAAGCTAGCTTCCAAATGTTGACAACCATTGGCAAGCAGTAAGACAAGAGAAGAGATAACACCAACCAGGTTTTTCTTGCTATACAAATACATTGCCAACCGCCAAATTAAGAGCTTGCTCTAGGAATAAGAAACGAAGCACATTCTATGATTCATGAGTTCCCTTCCCTTCTTGCTTTGTGGATGCCTTACTCAAGAAGATGGCCATCATCGAGACACATGGTGGCCGGCCTCGCCGAGGCGGTCCAGGTCCGGCGGAAGGAACCCGTATTCGAGTCTCGGCCTCGACAAGTTCGCCGCGGTGCTGGCGAGTTGGAGGCCAAGAAGAAGAGGATAGTGGCTCAATTGGGGTCAAAACATGGGGAAGCGTGGGTGAGATTTGTGCAGTCCAATTCAAATGACTGGGTGCCCATTGTTGTGAAGTTCAAGCGCTCCAAGGACAAAAAGAAGGCTAAATTACCAGTGCCTCATACACCTCAAGTTTCCGGTGAAAAGCATCCGGAGAAGAAGTTGGTGGCAGGTGGGATAGGGAGGAAGGCTTTGAAGAAGTGCTTCTCATGGAATACCAAACAGGGTGGTGGTAGTTGGTTATGGTTGAGATGGAGGCCTGGCTATTACTGGCCTGTGGTGTTTGTGTTGATATTGGTATGTGTGGTCTTGTTTGGCAGGTCTTTTGCTATTGTCTGCACATCAATATGGTGGTACATGGTCAGTTTGAAAGGAAATGGTGCAAACAAGAGGAAGTCCTTGAATAAAATCAGTAAGAATGAATTGGGTGGTGATCATCTGATTATTAGAAGTACGCCCCAGCCAAGGAAATTGGGGACTTCTTAAGCTTCTACTGATCATCCACATATGTTGAAGATGTCTCCTTCTCAATGTAAATTAGATGAGTATTTCATAAGTATCACCATCACCTTGGTGATCTTTTTGCACTCTTTTCTGTTAGTTTGATTTGTTTGTTCAAGTTCTCTCTCTGTTTTTTGCAGCATGGACTGAATTGCCTAATGTCATCTTAATTTGATCTAAACTTTGTAAAGGATTCGCTTAGTTTTTTCTTATGGTTGTTCTTCCATGCGATTGTACCTGAGATGTATGTTCATTTGTATAATCTGATCTTAGATAGGTAGATAATATAGGAGCAACAATGTTAATTATCTTCCATTGCCAGAGTTGAAATTTATCTTGCTGAAACATGTAGCAAAGTTCTTTATTTGGTTTCTATGCAATTGTGAAGGACATTGCCATCTTATTGTGCTATCCGGAATTACCTCACCTACTTCTTGTGTGTGTGTGTGTTACAACCACTTAAGCTTCATATTAAAATTTGATGAAAATTCTACGGTGCAGTCTACCTCTCTTACCTAAATTTATTCGAGATAAGTGGGAAAAAAAAAGGTTTGACAATGAATGCTAGCTCAGGTTCGGTCCAGGATCAGCTCTCCAAAAGTTCGGGTCGGGTTTGGGAGCTTTGGCTCCTTAAATTTTCATGAAATAATTTTCTCAAATATTTATATATTATTAATATGTAATATTTTTATAAAACAAAATCACAAACAAATTATATCAAATTGCTAACAAAAATGAGTAAATATTAAAAAATTGCCTGTATCAATATTAATTGTGTAATGCGTTTATAAAAAGCCTAGCAAAGATAGTGCATTGTGCGTGATTATATCGGATAAATTTTAATAGTACATATAATTTTTATTGAATAATGAGGAAAATTATAATAATTTAATATTTTATATATAAATTATGATTGACTTAAGATATAAATTTTATTTAAATGTAAAGATGAATTATAATTATTTCTTTTTTATTATATTTTTTAATATAATTAAACAAATTTTTATTAATAAGAAGTTAAAAATTATGATTAATCAGATTCGAACTTATGATTTTCTATTGTAAATGATATTTTTATTTTTCTTTTAAGAAATTGAAGTGAGTAAGATTCGAACTCGTGAATTTTTATATTAAAAGATTTTTTAAATTTTTTTTAAAAAATTAAAGTTCGTAAGATTTGTAATTCTGCACGAAATATTTTTTTCTTGATTTATTTCCTATTTTTAATCTCAGATAAGTGTTCATTCTTCATATATATATATATATATATAATAAATACAATAAGCTATTTTTATAAGATTTTTGATACTTTTCAAAATTAATTTAATATCTTTAGAAAATGAGTTAAGCTCTGGTTCACGCTTAGTTAGCTAAACAAGATTTTCTTCTAAGGTTTAATAATAACATTTGTTAAAAATTATTAATAATTTTAGATTTTTGAATAAGTTATTTTTATTACACACTAATTCTAAAATTATTAAATTTACCGAGAAAAATTATTAGTCTATCAATTAATCATATATTATTAATTAACCACTTATCTTTTAGCCCTGCTCATTTCCAAAAGTACCCTTGATCGGCTCCATCAAAACCCTCGGCGCCGCCGGCGAGGGGCCCGGCGATGTGCAAGGCGGAGGAGACGGTGGCGGCACAACCTCCGGGGCCGCCGGAGCACTGGAGCTGCCGGCAGGGCTGGCTCTGAGCCCTCGCCTCAAGCTCCTCCTCACCGTCTTCCCCGCCGACCCCTCCCCGAAGCCCGTGGACGAGTGGCGCATCCGCTCCGCCCTCCTCGACTTCCTCCGCTCCTCCCTCGCCGTAGCCGTCCCCGCCGACGACGACGTACTCGTTCGCCGCTCGCCGGACCTGCGCAAGCGGAAGCGCGGCGACCCCGTGGCCTCAGGCGCCCTCTTTTTCAGCGACCTGGGATTTCTGAGGGCGACGGGGGAGGGGGAGGAGAGGCGGTTACTGGCGTGGCGGAGGTCGGTGGTGGAGAAGATGGATGGCATGGAGTTGAACATCGAAGGCGCCAAGTTCCTGTTGGGCGTCGAGGTTCCGCCGGCGGATGACTACCAGAAGTTGGAGCTATCCTGGGAGGGGATTCGAGGTCAGCCTATGGTAACACTCATTAAGAGCCCTCACAAAAGCTTAAATTTTGATGCTTTTTCGTGTCACATGTATGTGATAAACCGATGAAGAGATCGAACGATTGCTTTGGGAAGTAGTGATGTTTGCCGAGCTTATGATGCTTGATGATCTGATGGGTCTGGGAATGACAGTGATTTTTTGGGTTTGATAGAATTAGTGGGAGTGATTGTTCAGTGATCTGCTAGACTTGATGAAAGTTTCGAGTATTCTAAGCTTCTTAGCTTCTACAACTCCTGATTCCTTTGCATACTTAATTTGTTCGTTGAATGTTAGGTGATCTATGTCAAAGAGAAAATTTGGAACATTTGATTTTATTTGCGGAATGCCTTTTCTGATTGTGCACTGTTCAGCTATTTTGATCAATTCTTTCAAAAGTTTTTTTTTTTTTTTGTGATTGTTTTTAATTGCCTGTCATTAACAAAAAAACGGCTTATTTATTTAGAGATGGCTTAGTATCAATTAATGTGGATATTTCTACATCAGCTAACAATAGACCTAGCCACCCATTTAGTTCACACGGTTTTTTTTTTTTTTTTTGAAGTTGGACAAAGTTATCCCATCATCCCACTGCCCTTGAAATCTAAGGTCTCATGTAACTTTAGTGGATACAAGAGTATCCACACTAGCTGATTCTAATTTTTTCCATTTATTTATTTATTTATTTTATTGATAGTGGTTTTTATTGGTAATCTTGTTGGAAACCTGTTGTTTATAATATTTGAAATGGTGGCATTTACATTTTAAAAATCTAGTACGTGGTTCCAAAAACTTGGAGCCATTTTTTGCCAAAAAGGGGATTTTTCATCAGATTGATTTGGTCAGTTTAAATCTGTTGCTATATAACTAATTCTCTTTCAGGATACAATTCAAGGGCTACAAGGTGACCTGACACGCTTGTAATTACAGGGTTGCCAAGCCGGTGGTTTGCAGAACCAAGAGTGTCTTCTAAACCTTCAATGCTAGTTACTCACACGATTTTTTCCACAATTGGGCAAATAAGGTGATCTAGTAGTAGTTAAATATTATTTTCATCTATATTGGAATTTCATTATTACTTTAAAATAGACTAATCCCAACAAACTTGTTCATGTCATTTTTGCATATAATTAGGCCAAATTTAGTCAACATTGGGGCCATTGTTTACCCATTTGCTCTAGATTGATTGAGGAACATAAGCAAATTGCACGATCACTTGTATTAATGCAGCCGTTTAGCAGTCTTGTATAATTTTGTTGTCTATACTGTATACAATGTCGTGGACCGACCACCTGCTCTGCCTGCTTCATTTGTGAAATTAAAACTTTTTTTAGAGAAGATATCACTTCACAATTTTTTCTTGCAAAAGGCTCGATATACTGTTTTTAACACCTTCCATCCTGTAAATTTTGTGTATTACTGTTGTGAAAGTTTAATTAATTTTAGGGAAAGCTGGAGTGCTTTATGTTTCAATAGTCTATTTCTTTTATAGGTTAAAAGGTAACAAAACTGAACTTGAGTGATCCTGTAATGATAATTTGTGTTAGATAAATACGATTTTCACAGTTTTATTTTCCTTTAAAATGCTAATAACTAGGAATCTTAATGTTGCCGAGGCGGATGATCTAGGTGTCACAGCTAAAGAGGCTATTGACGGGCCAGTTGTGTCGGGTCTTTAGTGCAAGATAGGGGTACAATTTCGGAAACATGAAGATCTTCTTAATGCACTCAAAATCTTATGTGGACGTTCAATGCAAAAGGTATATTGATCTGGGTTATACTTTTGTTTATGATAACATTTACTAATACCTTATACAAGATACCGGATAATTTACTGATCATGAACTGCAAGGCTCTCGGTTCAGGGCTGACTATGAGGTATCATGGGACACATGATTTTTTCCACGCACATACTAAACAGTACTCAGCCAGGAGCCGGATACAAGAAAGAACTGCCTTTAGGAAAGAAGCTTTAGTTCTGCAGTCACAAGTAGCTGGCAGTAGAAGTGAGGGGCTCGTCCAAGAAGATTTAGGGTATGCCTTCCCTAGGTTGATCATAATGTTCTTATTGTTGGTAACTATTTTTGGAGTTTTTTAAAATTTCCAATTTTTTTTTTCAAACTTAATTTTTTTTTATTTCTATATATACACCATCACGTATAAGCACAAGAACCCTTAAGCAGCTGCTCTTTTTATTTTTATTTTGAGAGTGCTACAATGTAGTTGAGCTTATCAACTGGTTAACGACTATTTTTTTTATTCTTCAATTGCTTACAGGAGTGAAAATTGAAGGCTGCTCTGAGCACTGTTCCATCACAATTTACTTTGTGCTCGTATCATGGATGTGCCGTTGGTAGGGAAACAATACAGTAATTACTGCACCAATTAATATTTCTCCATGCCATTCCAACTCTGTCTAGGAGCTGGCCAGTCATCTAGCAACAAATAAGGTGTCACACAAGATAAAAACAATATGTTGGATTATATTTGTGGTTACCTGGAGAAAATAGTAATATTATTATATTTGTTGTCTTGTGACTAATGAATGAAACTTGTGTAGGGTTCAAAATGCCTGCCCGATGTGTTTGATTGGCACAGACAAGCCCATATATCGATGCTAATATATAAAATTGAAGGCTTGAAGGCTTTTAATACGGTGTTACCCTTTATCTTTGAATTATTTTATAATATTATTTTTTATTTATTAATAATAATATTATTTTTGTTATAAATATTATTTTTAATAAGTTTCTATTATAATTAGGATTTATTTTTATTTTTATTGTAATTAGGATTTGTTCCGAATTCTTTGGCCATGCATCGCTTGGGTTAGTGATTAATATATATAATAAAAAAGCCAAATTACATTTCATATAACTTGTTAAGGTTACACTTTTATACAAGTTATGCTTTCTACTTGGAACAGTTGAATATGCCCCACTCCTCAAAATTTATATTAATTAATTAATTAATTATAAAAATTTTGATTTAATAAAATACTTCTTATATTTTTATCTTAATTATTAAAATAATCATGATAAAAATCAATTTTAAAATATTTATTAACAAGTATATTTTTAAAAATCTAAAAGTTAGTCACAGTGATGTCAAATTTTTTTTATCAATCTCGTATTTATGTACTTTACTTTTAATGTTTATAAATATTATTTTTTTACAAAACAAGATCAAATTAAATATGTAGTTCATATATACATTATATCTTAATTTTTTTTGTAATAAAAACAAAAAAAAGGATGTATGATATTTCACGAAAAGTTAATTATCTTTATAAATAAAATTGGTAGTAATAAGCAGAACATGTAACTACATATCGTATATATTATAGAAATCAATTGGTGGTTATATAAAATCATTTTTAGACATTTTATCCAAGGGGATTAATGCTAATTTAAAAGGAAGTAAAGGGATTAATGACAGGATTTTATAAAAGAATCTAATTATTATTATAATTAAAATTATCGTAATAAACAAACATTTTAACTTTTAAACACATCAAACAATAAATAAATAAATAACTCTACAGTAAGATATAAAAAGTAATATATTATCATCGTTAGTAAAAAGTTTGGTTAGAATATTAGTATGCAGTTAGAGTCAAAATACTATTAGTACTGTTTCGCTAATGGTTTAATTTTCACTATCTCATATCCTGCTTTAAAATATAATCAGGGGTAAATATGATATATGAAATTAGTAATTGCATAATTTGAAAAACTGCCTTCTAAGAGATAAATTTCTATGAAAAATAACATATTTGTGGTGAAAAGTAATAATCACCGCAAAAGAAAGCCTAATTGTGTTGACTATTAATCAGTCGTTACAAATAGCCATTTGATTCTGACGACGTGTAAAACTAGTTATATAAGCTATAATTAACTAGTAAGTTTTTTATTTTATTTACATTGTGTTATAATTTATTGTAAAAAATGATAGATAAAAACTATTTTACTCTTATATATAAACTATGACGCAAAAGTTTTTCTTATCTATTATAATACAAAGTTGTACGAAACTAAATATAATTTGATAATGGATCTACTTTTACTTTCAAATTGTAGTAAAAATAGTATATTTTAAATAATTTCATTGTATTAGTTTAGAAAAAAAGTACAATTCACAATTTTTTATTAAATTATAATTATAGATAGATATATACAGACAAATTTATTATTGAAAAATGTTTTTGATTTATATATTAAAAGTATATTTAAAACTTGCAATAAAATAAATTAGTAATATCGCCTATAATTGTTACAATACAAAACTAAAATGCCATTAAAATATTTCTTTAAAGAAAGCAAAAAGTTACGTTGTGATCTGTAAAGCAAGGCCCGGCACTTCCCCCCCTTCCTCTACTGCCGTCGCAGCCAACCGACCACTTCCTTTGCCCTTCTCTGACAACCTCCTCTCACAGGTAAAAATTTTTAAGCTTTCATAAGTGATAAATTTTATGAGCTGAAATCAACGAATTTACTCTTTTAGATTTCCTTAGCACAATTTTAGAGATATCGCTGCTATTACTCTTTGTCGTCTGGTTATGCTGCTTCTACTACTTAGCTAGATAAATGTGCTTAAAAGGATCGTCTTGTGTTGTTGAGCTGCTGTTCTTCACATGGGATTGTGCAACTTTATTATTAGTGGAGAAGAGTGTATCTGAAAATTAAGGTCATAACGGAGTTTGCCCTGAAAAGTAATCCTTTTCTATCTATTACAGTTAATTAGTGAGCTGGAAAGTATTCCATCCATCTCTCTGTTCTCTGCATCTTTCAATTTGGTGTGTGCGGGAGCTCCTACAACTACTGCATTGTGACGTGACGAGTATGAAGAAAAGGGCAAGAAACGTGGAAAAAATGATGTGAACTTGTTCGTCTTCGTAGATTGGTTGACATTTTGTGTATTTTGGTATCATTTTTTATTAGTTGAATTATGGAACTTCAACTGTGAACAATCCGGTCGTGGAGAAGTGAATAATAATTTTTTTAAGGCCATGATGCTCCTGGTATATTCTGCATGCCCACACCAAAAGATGGCAGTTCAGGTAAGCGTACTTGCCTTTGCGAATTTTTTTTTTCTGGAAGGCACTCCCGTTTTTTGTGGCTACAACACATGGAGCATCTTCAAGACCTTCTATCATGAATTTCATTGTTTTGTTTCAATTGAGTTTAGCTTATGGAGTTCCTATTCTCCACTGCTACAAACGGAAATTAAATTTAAACTTTGTTTATATATAAGTGCATATTCTCTCGTACCATATTTGAAGGGAAAATTAAAGCAGGTTTTTATGATGTTATTTGGGGCCTCCATTTGATTATGATGCTCCGTGTCTTTTGGTGCACAACTATGGCTTACAGTGGAGATGGATCCCAGTACATGGTATAACTACGTATTATCCGCCATTACATACTCCTCGTAACAAAAAAAATTTCCACCTGTTTTATCCATTAATGCCCATTGAATTCACTAGTAACAGAAAAGAGAATTGATCATATGTATTCTTTTCGAAATCTGTTTTTCACTGAAAGCCTCCACTATTATACACTTTTTTTGCATACCTTCAGCACCACCTTGATAATCTAATATATCATAACACATTGACTGTATACGTCTACATGGGACAAACCATGTTGAAATGCTACATTAAGATAGTGAACGAACTAGCATTTAAATTTCGATATTCCGTAATAATAATCCTTATGAAATGCATTTCAAAAAATCAACATACATATACAGCTAAACAACCACTAATATCATCTCCAAAGTTGGCACGTCCTGTTAATTAAAAAAGTTTACATATGGCTCAGCCTGTATACCTCCACTCCCTTCTTAATCTTGTCATCATTGTCCACATTATTGTCTCTTTCGCGTAGATTAGTATAATGTTATACATTTGACCACAATCTCTGAAGTTATGAGTTGAATAGTATTTATCCCCGTCATCTAAGTCAAGCAGGTTATTATTTTGTAAATTAGATACTATTAATGTATATGTTATCTTCGTAATACAAAATAGGCAAGGTAAAACAGAATTGTCACATCATATGGCAATAATATTGAATACAAATCCTCCGTTTTGAAAATTAAGAAATGAATGCCATTGAATAAATGAACCGCATATGATTGAATCATTGCGATAACATTCAACATTCATTGCCATCGATACAATATTTTATGGACATCTCAACCCAGATACATAGTATTATAACCCACAATAATAATCATTTTGCCGGTGAATAATTGTTTTGACAATGGACACATACCAAAACCAGAGTGTAAGACAATTTAGAACTCAATAAAATGGAAACTAATGGCTGCAATGAGTTTTATTTTTTGTATGCTATAAAATTCACGTGATAAAACAGTAGAAAACACTCGAGCAATTAATTTCCAACACCCCACTCCAAAAAACAAAACAAAAAAAACTTGTTTTTTAATCAATAAGAAAAACGAAAATCAAATTTATTAATTATATTTATCGAATCACAAAACAACAATTTACCACTTGCAAAAATGTGAAATTCTTACCTTAAACTCTGTGAGGAGGAGGTGGTCGGCGTGGCGGGAATAGCAGTGGATGGGGGAGGGGAAAGGAGCTAGAGAAGGGAGAAGGGTGAATGAGAGATAATGACGGTCGAGGGAGGAGAGCAGAGAATGGTCGAGGGTGTAAGGAGGTGGTCGGTTGGCGCAAGGGAGGGAGAAGGTGGTCTTAGGAGAATGAACAGCTAGCTCTCTCTAAAGCTATTATTCAATCTGATTCTACTAATTAAGTGATTAACAATATGACAACACGGACGCGTGCTTCTTCTTTCAAGAACTTCTGGTTCTTATTAATTCTTTCTCATCTTAACATATATATATATATATATATATATATATATATATACACAATATTCATTCATATGTGTCTAGCCCAGTTTCTAATCGTCTAATTTGTTAGGTTTAACTAATGCAGATTTGTTTGTTTGTTTTTTTTTTTTTATTGATGGTGATAATAATGATGATTTGAAAGATTGGGCAACTACGATGATCTAGTTTTGCGTTAGCCTACCAATAGAATTAGACTAGTTGTTAACTCGTGCGATACACGGCGGTATACGATTTTTAATTAATTATTTATTTTATATTTATCTATTTTTAAATGATTTAGATTCTCTAATTATCTTTTTTTTTAAAAAGAGTAAATTTATAATTTAATTTACTTGTATATATAAGAAATAAAGAATAATAATATAAAATATTTAAAAAATACGTGACCAATCTTAATTAAATTAAAATTTATGTAACTAGCAAATAAAAGAAAAATATTTTTAAAGGACATGTGGTAACACCGTATTAAAAGAAAGGTAAATTTATATTTAATGTATTTTTATAAGTAAAAAATAAAGAATAATATAATACAATAATTAAAAAATATGTCGCAAATCCTAATTAAATTAAAACTTTCGTATATAAGAAATAAAAAGATAATATTATGAAATACTTAAAGCGCATGTGGCAATAAGTATTAATAGCCTTCCATCATAAAATAGTTAATACATGACAAAATTTAAATAAACTAAATGTTTTATAAATAAAAAATAAAATTGTAATATTGTAAAATTCAAAGAACACATGTCAAAACCGTATTAAAAGTCATCAATATTATATATTAGTATAAATTGTTTGCTTTTATTAGATTATATTATGGCATATGTAATAACCCGATTAAAAATATATTTAATGAATTTAAGTTATTTCATAAAAAGTGATTAACTAAAATTAAAAATCTAATTATTTCCATAGCCCAAACCTTATCCTAGCAAATATTGAACTTGGGACTAATTTTAAAAACTTCACAATTTATCCAATTAAAAAATATGTTCAGATCCGGTCATCCCATCATCTATTATGAAACTAAGTTATCTTTAATATATATTTAATGACTTTATCCAAAGTGAAAACTTAGGTGTGGTACCCATTAACCTCTTCATGGCCGATTGATGAATAAATGGATTTTTTTTTAGCATATGGACATGGACATGGCTAGATGCATGTTCTTTTGTCCAAGCAATACAAAGAGGGTGACTAATATATACATATTGTGACCTATGCCCATTGATAATTAATAATAAAGAAAATATTTTGAAAAATTTAACCCATTAAATATTAAATATTGAACTAATTTTAAAAATCTTAATTTTAATTGGATGTTGGACTAATTTTTAAAGTCTTGCAAATTAAGAGTACACCAAGAAATAAATAAGGTAGTTCAATTATGTAGTTGACAGTGTCGTTCATATAATGACTAATCATAATTAGATGCTCTGCTTACTATAACTATTTTGCTGATTTTAGTTATCGTATGAGCGAGACAATGATCTCATCATACATGTATGATGTATCCTTTTCTACATTTTTACTAAGAAAATATATGATTAATGCCGTTACCCACTGTAAATAGGAATATAAAGTCACCCTAAAATTAAGTTTGCCCTCTTCTCCGACACAACAAGAATTAAATTTGTTTAAAAAAAATCTAAAAAAAAATCGAGAATCCAGTGCAATCCGGATACAAATTCGACCACTCGTACCATAAAAACATCTCCGAAGACAACCAACTTACAGCCGTCTTCCCCTTCTACCGCCCTTCCTACGGGTACTGTCAGTTGGAATTGGTGTCACGTCCTCTGAAATAAATGAAAAAATGGTGGTGAGGATGAACTGCATTTTAAGATGTTCTATTATTAAGAATAGTCGAATAAACACTCACCAATGCGTCCAATTCTCATCCCAGATCGAGCTAATGCTCTAAGGGCAGATTGAGCTCCGGGACCAGGGGTCTTTGTTTTGTTCCCTCCAGTTGCCCTAAGCTTTATATGCAAGGCCGTAATCCCGAGCTCCTAAGGCAATTAATATATCCAATGAGGACTCTCAATTTTCCCTCAAATGCATAGTTTTACTTGCCTAATGTCCTATACTATATTCTAGTCTAAAAACATAAAAAAGCGACCTCTAACAAGCTGTAAAATACTAATGACTTCCATTATGTCAGCAACCAATTTCTACCAATGAAAATTAACGCATCTGATCAGTAAAACAGTTTCACCAAAAAAATCTAGTGTTACTTTACCAAAGCAGCCATTTCAAAAATGTTTACTATACCTTGCATCGCTGTGCAACATCTTGAGCTGCTAGCATGGCAGCATATGGTGAAGATTCATCTCTGTCGGCTTTGACCTTCATGCCACCTGAGCAACGGACAAAATTATTATCAGATATTTAATTCATTCTGTAGGAGGATCAAAATTAATGAAATCTATAATCACAAGCATTCCCAATAATGCCAACTACCAATAACATAACAAAAGGCAATCTCCTAACTATTACAGCTGATCTCATAAGTCAACATAATGCATATGGTAAATAAATGTGGGACCCTTAAACTTACTCACTACACACAATTCAACAAAGCATGCAAGGATAACTAATAAAATACAGAAATTAATGAACAGTGAAATTGCCATACCAGTAATGCGAACCATTGTTTCCCTTCCAGACAAATCAGTTACATGCTGCATCATTACAATTGATCAAAGTTAAGGAACACAACATAAAAACCAAAGAGAAGCAACAAAAGTAGAACCTACAATAAAAGTATCATTGAATGACGCAAATATATGAGCAACCCCAAAGACATGCTCCCCTTCCCTCACAGCCGGACCAAGAGTCACATTCTCCTCCTTTGGCTCTCTAGTTTTCTTCCTCCCAGACTGTTAACAAACAAAGTCTCAATCAACATACTCAGCAAATCAACCAAATCATCTCCTAAAAATGGAACACAATCAATATCTCAAAACCTTTTCACAAACAAAATTATTCTCACTAAAACTTGACTATCTCACACATATCAAATTGCCTATGCTTACCAGCACAAATCCCAGAATTCAACAAAATAAACACAAAGTGATATATGTCAGCTCGCAACACAACCAATAGCTCAAAATCCTTTCACAAACAGAACCATTCTCATTAAAAGTTGACACTCTCACACACATCAAATTGCCTGTTCTTCCCAGATCAAATCCCAGGATTCAACAAAACCAACACAAAGTGAAATATTTCAGCTTGCATCACAGCCAATAGCCCAAAATCCTTTCACAAACAATAACCATTCTCGCTAAAAATCGACTATCTCACATAAATCAAACTGACCGTGCTACCCAAATCAAATCCCACAACACAACCATTAGCCCAAAATCCATTCACGCACAAAGACCATTCTCCCTAAAAGTTGATCAGCTCACATAAAATAAATAAAATTGCCTACGCTTCCCGGATCAAATCCCAGAATTCAACAAAATTAACACGAATTGATACTGTTAGCTAGCTCATGCCAACAAACATAGCATAATAATTTAATCGACACCCACTGCCAACTAGAACAATCCATTGTGCTCCCTAAAAGTTGGTCATCTCACATAAAATAAATACAATTCCCTACGCTTCCCAGATCAAATCCCAGAATTCAACAAAATTAACATTAATTGATAATGTTAGCTAGCTCATGCCAACAAACATAGCATAAGAATTTAATCAACACCCCACTGCCAACTAGAACAATCCATTGTTTGAACAGATATGAAAACAAAGAAGGAAATTGAGATTTCGGATTCGATTACCATGGCGAAGATCGGAGTACGAGGGCCGGGGAAGATTGAACGGGGTGTTGTAGTGTGGCGGCGCAAACCCTAGGAAACCCTGCAGCTTGATCGGTGCCCTTTATAGGTCTGTTCGTTTGGTGAGTCAAACTCGGCACCCGTGTTTGATTAGCACGAGTCGAGATGGAGCGAGTCGAGTTCGAAGTGGTTTAATTTATATTTTTAGAGCTATGCTGTTATCCTTCTTAAGATCACCATGCATTTTAACTCACCATTTCATATATTTCTCTAACTTTGAGTAGTAATAAGTAACAATGTTTAAATATCTAGTTCATTGAGAATGTAGATTTTATATTTAAGCTATCAGAATATTAATTTAATTATATAGTGGAAGGATCTAGTTGATGCAAAATTTGGTTGTGTTATTTTATAATTCAAGTTTGAACTTGCAAAATGATTATCTGCGTCCATAACACTAGCTTACAGGAAGCAATGCAGTATGGGGATATATATATATATATATATATAT
>JAVDBV010006924.1:0-12052 GCA_032619315.1 Piper longum
CAGAAGAGCATAGAAGACATATATATATATATATATGCTCTTCTGAAGATTCAAACATGAGTCCCATAAATTATATCTACACTAATCTACAAGAGCTTCCATTGCTATGGAAGTCATCTGATATTAGTAGTTCTACAATATGGCAAATAACTATGTAATTTTTATATGCAAAAAGCAAATAGCAAAGCTTAGTTTTTGCGCAGCATACCATGAAAATTATTAAAACATATCCCACGTGAAAGGCAATTAAAATGCAAGTCTCCATGTAATGACAATTTATTTTAGGTTAAGAGACCCGACACCTATTTGTATGTGGGGATGGTTTTAGAAATCCAATATCCATAAATCTAGTCTAAATCTTACCGTTATATATCTGATCTAAAATAATTTTGGATTGGACTATATAATATATCCAAAAATATTCAAATAGGGTAAGGATTTTGGGTGATCTTACTCGTATTCAATTCAATTAGGTGATATTTTATATGATTATATTTTAAATATAATATAATATATATACATATATATATATATAATATTTTCTTATTATTTTCTTTTTTTATTTATTAAAATTTATATTATTTTAGTCAACCGGGTAGAATTGGATAGGATGCGAGTTTTGCAAATTTTGATGAGATACAAATATGGTAAATAAAATAAATGTAATTTTCATATTGGGGTTGGTTTCAGGTTCAAATTTTCAAATTCGGCTGGATACATATACATAGAGCTATAGCCAATTCATATTGACATGAACCCATCCCAAAGAACCGAGTCAACCCACTCGTTCTGGTTAATTAAATTAAAAAGAAAAGTTGTTTGTATGCCCTACTAGAGAAAAGGGGCTCAGGACAAATTCAGGGATCCATAAAAATTAGTCAGCCAAAAAAAAAAAACTCTTGCCATTTCTATCAAGCTAAAATAATCTCCGATACATCAGGCAAGTTCTTGCCGCAAAACCTAATTTCCAAAAAGAAAAAAGAAGATAATAAAGTCCAAAACGAAGACATTTGCAGAACTTTTCCATCGGCCAAACATTAAAAGTGATCTTAATAAACTAGAAAATTAAAGCATGAGGCAGAAATTCCCAGTAGAGAGTTTTACTAAGCATTGATGAAGAAGCCCATCACTACTGTTAGCTCCTTTGTCATTAGTTCTTGTTAGTAAAAGAGGACAGTAAAAAATTACACTCTGATTTAAATTTGAACATTCAGCTAATCAAAATATAACAAAAATAAAATGATAAATTAGATCACCATAATCTATCCCCTCATTTATCTATAAATTCAAAATCTACTTCTAACATTTCTCGACTAGTTAAAATTAACAATCAAGTGTCTTTTGCGGAGAAGATGACACCAAAATCATTACTAAACATCAACAACCCAGCTGCCCAGGAAATCAGAGTAGTTTTTACCTTTTAACATGTGGCAAAGAATGAGTTTATGGATTTGTTTGCTTTTTTTCAGAACCAGAATTTTGGTACATAAAGGTTGGATAGGAAACGCTTATATCCTGAAAGCGTATTTTGTGACAACACCTATGATAGCAATATTCTACGTTTAAATCTTCATGAACAAGATGACAATTTTGGCTGCAAATTGGAACCAACCCACATTGGCTATTCCAATGGGTAGCTGGAAGAAAGACAACAATAATTCTGAGGCAAGTAAATGTGATGATTGAAATGTATGTTTAACATAAACAAATGCATACTCTCAAGAAATGAAAAATGGATAAAATTATACAACTCACTGAAAAGAAAAATGTTACAACAATAATTTTCAGTCAAAATCTAACAAAGAATAAATACAAATTAACATGCACGCTTTGACGGAGCAAAAGGCGCAATGTCATCTATTTCCATACCTGTTTCTTTCTTGCATTATAACGTCAATCTGCTTAACACCTGTTGCCTTCTTCAAAATTGGCAACTTGAGATTATTTTTCTATCAATTACAACAAAGTATTTACATGCCAGATCCTCATTTACTCATTTGAGGGGGTCGCTGGAGTATGATGTGCTATCAGTTGAAGAAATAAGGAGATCTAAGAACTACGTTGAGGTCGAAATCACCTCGATCAGGCAGGGACGGAAAGGTCAGAGTTGGAAATGAAGCCTCAAAGCTCTCCAGTAACTGGATGTATGCAATCATTGAAAAACAAGTCAAGAGAACAGAAAAACATTCAAAGTAATATTTAGAAGCCTCCATAACACACAAAATGATTATACTGCTCTTACATTCTCGAGTATTGGCACGTTATAGAGCTCCACAAACTTCTCTCTTAAGATGCCATTCATCTTGTCAACATCAGATGCATGTGTCCAAAACGAATCGTGTACCCCTGAGGAGTTTATCTGGCTTGTCAAGTTCAAGACATGCTAACATAAAAGATTAGCAGCAGTTAAATGTAACTGCTTCATGATAAGACCGTGAAACCACCAATACCATACTCTAGCATGTCATATAGTGCAAAAGAATGCATCGCTAAAAAAATAACAGCATGCACAAAAACTTCCAAGACAAACCTGCAAAATGCAAGCCAGCATCTTTACAGGCAATTGCTGTCATCATCATATGGGACCCATCTAAGGAGTGCACGAAATTGGGGGGAAACGCCGTCCTCTGCCGCTTCAGATCCACCTGAACAAAAAAGTCATACCTTAAGCAAGGACAACTCACACTGTAATAAATAAGAATATCGGATGCTGTACATACACGGTCGCCTTCGCGCTGCAATGCTATGACTTGAAGGGATGTTCTTATCTGCAATACAAAGATCAAAACACCATTGCTAAGAAAAAACTGTCAAAAAGATCATATAAATAAAGTTATATAATAATGAGAGAAGAAAGTAAACATGAGGAACACCATATACCATAGTACTACAAGAGATTATGAACACACATCTTAATATCAGATAAACTAAATTAATAATAATCGAGTACAATCATAGACTTGGATTATATGCATATCAATATTATATAAGAAGCATGCCCATAATAGAATTCTGCAGAACACGCCAACATACACCATCTTCAAAATGTCATTCGTCAGCAAAATCAAAAGCAGAGGTTTTATTCCATATTTTAGTTTTACAGCTCTTGATTTTCTTAAATTTTGTTATATCAATTGAATAATAGAATGAATCCAGGAGACATTTAATCAAAGGCTCCATATACCAAATGACCTAATCTCTGATGGCAGACATGGCACTGAATGCTTAAACCGAAGAAGTGCACTAGTAAAAGCTCCTCATTTTTAGTAAAAAGTGCACTAGTAAGGATCTTCATAACCTCACTTCTACTAATTAGTTGGTCTCTTAAGTTTTAACAAAACCTAGAGAAACACATGATAGTAACTTTCAAGATTAGATAGAACATACTAGATGACGTTCACATTTTCTGTAAGGCTGCACTACTGGAAGTCCTAAAGGAGTCGTCCATCTCACTGGTTCATTCTCTGAAGCAATCACCTGTAACTGATTGCGTAAGCTTCAACCAACAATTAGACAGTGACAGTTTTAAATCAGAAACTACCCTTTAAACCAAAAACTATACCTTGGCACAATCCCCCAGCCATCTCATTATCCCACGAGCAGCTTGAAACATTTCTCCCAAAGCAGTTAACGTTACCTACACCAGAATAATATACATAACATCAATAATATAAAAGTTCAACACTATGAAATAATTATGCTTCTCAATTAAAGGGAATGTAATTGGTATATTCCGACAGCAGCTATCTTTAGAAAGTGCACCGCAGTCCAGTAACCTCAGTTACTCAAGTTTCAGTCATAGTAGCTAAAGAAATAATAATTAAATTGGCTGACATTCAATCAATTTACGAGACTTAGTGTTATCACATAACATCCTGGGAGCTACTATAATGAGGATCACGTTGAAAACATACATTAGCAGCATAACAAGACGCGTTGAACATTGATTTCTCATCAGTTATGCACCCTTTCTCCTCCAATCGTCTCTTAATTTGTTCCCGGGCACCAACATAAGTTACCCCATAAACAGAAGTCATCACAGTCTGCTTGACCAATTTCCTGTCCACCTGAACTCTATCAAGTCTCCAAAATCGTAAGTTCTTTAGATCCATGCCTATAACTAGACTAGGAAATAGTGATCTGTGTCCACAAAGCTGACCTGACCAAAAAGAATTTTAGCAAGAGCGACATTTGCATCTGAAGCAGGATCTTTCTCTGAGGCCTTTTTAATAATATTAAAAACCCTGTCATGCCATACAAGGATCAGCATTAAGCAAAACGGCCAACGAATACGTTATAGACATTAAAAGCCTTTCATCAAGTGACAGTGATAAGAATCAAACAAGTTTCCATCTGTTCACGTTGATTACCTAAATTCATCACTGAAAGCATTTTAGACAGTTAAACTTGGAAAACAAGCTCACCTAGAAGCTATTCCAGAATAAACATCTGCCGGGCTCTCTCCAGCAACCAAGTTTACAGCAGCAGCCTCCAACTGAAAGGCATACCCAGTGAAACCATTAAAACAATTCAGCAATATGAACTCAATGTATTGAAATGATTATAAGACTACCAAAGGAAACCATGATAAATGATTTGTCAAAGCACTGAAGTACATGGAGTTACACAGTTTTGATGCTATCAAATATAAGTATCTTATAAAGATGCTTTTTAAAGTATTAGTATCCATCACGACAATATCATTATTAAGAAATTTTCAGAAGCTTTGCCTAAATCAGCGTACAGAAGCATTTGGCTGTCATATTTTACAATATAAAGCCTTATTTTCATTATACAAACTTGTCTTCTCTAAAGCAACCAACATCTCGTAAGCCTAGCCATAAGAGAAGTCTAATGATAGTGATGATGTTGAATCATCTCATTTATTCGAAGGATTGTACCAGAAGGAAATCTGGTGTCAAAAGAATTGTTCTCCATAGCATCGACTTATATGTGAAAGTAATCAATCAGTGATACATAATTCATGTAGTAAGCCCCAGCTTATGCCCTAGAGGAACAAAGCATTGATGATGATGACGATGATGATAGTCTTTTCAAAAGAAAAAAAAAAGGGAAAAGGAAAACACCAACACTGTCTCTTCCAAGAGCAGCATAATGTTGCAAACCATTGCAGGAACCATCCTGGTAGAGTAAACTGAATTAGAATTATATTACCCACAAACGCAACTAAGATGAAGTATGAAGTAATAATATGAGCATTTGAAAAATTTCTTGTCAAATAGGGTTTTTCTTATTAAATAAAATTATGACAATTCTTATACCTGATGAACAGGTAGATGGGATATAACACTATTTGGAGAAGAACTCTTCAAAGCATTTGAAAGATCCATACAAGCAGCTAAGCACTGGAAAGGATCTTCAGCATCTATCCACCAACGTTTACCATCAATAGGTCTTTCTGCAGAATCAAATATATCATGCAAGTGACTTTCCACAAAACCCAAACGCCTATCATAAGAGAGCTTTTCCACTCCACCCCCATAAAGGTTGGCCAGATGAATCTTTAACCACTTCAGCCCTGACCTTCCAAGTGGCTTCCCTTCCGCAAATTCCAGAATCCCACGGCAGAGATCTGAACTAAGATGGCTTAGATGAGGATGCATGGGATAAGCTCTGCCACGAAAGTCAAGGTTATGGGGGTAGTAAAAACCGTCCTCCTCTTTCATCTTATGGGCCACCTGTTTCCATGGTGTAAAAAGGAATTATTTAGGTTCTACAAAAACAAATCCTGTTTTCTGATATGCACAAAACTGAATCAGCGGATATAGAGTAACCATACTGAGAGCTTAAGTTCTGTATCACATCTTTGAGCATGCATCTCAGAGTTGATCTTTTTTGCCTTTCTGGAGTTCCATCTCCACTTATCAATTTCAATCGGATCTTCCAAGCCAGGTCTTGGAGGCACTGGTACCTAGCATGAAATTGTATCAAGACATTAAAAATTTGGAAACAAACTGAAAGCTACACATTACTTTCACTTCTAAATTAAGTGTCAGCTTACATCTGCACGATCAATGAGGCCAGCAACACCTCCCCCATTTGCCCAAAGCTTATCAATGACACCAAGAATTCTTGTGTTTACCCTCCATTTTGTACTTCCAAGTGTATCTAATGCCTGAACGACTAGCATGTGTTAAAACTAAAAAGGCCTCCAAAAAATTCGAAAAAACCAAAAAATTCTATACATGCAACACTTTGTGCTACTCAAACTAAGCTCTGTCTTTGTGCCACTGTTTAGTACAAGTTTCATGGTCTTCAGTTATTCAGTATGAATCAAATTATTTACATCTTTGCCACTTGCTGTCAATTTTTTAATAAAGCAACTGAAGAAAAATGTGACAGACAGAAAGTTGACCTTAAACACTTTTTTTAGCTGATTTCTGGGAACATTTCTGAGTGCATCCTGTTGTTGCCTCACTCCATGAGTTCGCATGGCATACGACGGCAAGAATAAGTGGCCACCCTTGTCGTAACTGCATAAGAAAGCAGCCAAAAATTACTCATCAAAAACAATAATAATAGCAACCCCAATGCGATCCAGATGTTCATTTCCAAAACTAAAGAGGAGGCTTATGATTGTCTAAAATTCCTCCAAACCTAACTATGAGACACATGATTCTACATCAAATTTCCAGTTATAGAATTCTTTCATTCCCACTCCATTTGGCAATAGCAAAAAGAGGAGATACAATCATGTAGAACATGCACAGTATTAAGGAGTTCCATGTAATACCTAAACTGTTATCAAGTACCTTAAATTTCTTCATTATTAGGGATCTGTTACATTCAGACATGTCTTTGCTTATATTAATAAACTAGCCACCTTTCTTTCTTTCTCCTAAGTTCATCTTTCTAATCAGACTGTTCCCCTTTGCTCCCCATTACATGATAAAACAGCGGAAGGAAGAAAATTAGGTTAAAATTTGGATTATATAATAAGTGTTACATGAAGTAAAAGGTGAACTACAGTTTTCACATTGGTAGTTGTGGCCCTCTTGCCGCCAAAGCTGACTAAGAATATTATGCTTAGCTCATACTAATCATCCATGAGGAGCATGTTCAAAAAGTAGATGTCCAATAAAAGTGAATGATATAAAGGCTACCTCAACTAAGCCCATGTTTCAGATAACACAACTCAACATTAAGGCCAGCTCAATATGCTAAAAAGACCAACATGTAAGTAGAGTATATAGGTTCAAAATATTTTAAGTTGCTCATGTGGCAACTTTCCATTTGAAAGACTATATGGATAGAGCAAACATCATATGCTAAACAAACTAGCCAAAATTCAAAAGAGGCGTTGACATAATTTGGCAACTTAAGAAATTCGCTGATACAGCTTGACAGCTTAATACTAAGCCAATTTACATTTTATTTTTACAGATACCTCTTGAATCACTCCAACTGGTGTTTCTTTAGCTTCCAAGGTAGAATATCAAAACTTAAGAAAATGATACTATTAACCTACATATTCAACTGGGATTGGTATAAACACCTAGTCAAAATTCGAGGTTGGATTCATAGTACATGAGGTTAGGATATAATAAAGGTTTTTCATAGGTTTGTGATTGATTTTGTAGTCCAAATTAAAAATAGCTTCAAATTGGTTCTAACCTCTTTCTCCCACAATGATTAGCACAATTAGCACATAATAAACAAATTGACATTTTTGGACTAATGGGAACTAAAAGAAGGGTATTTCATGAAAGCCAGAGCAAGTATTAACGTTAATGAATCTTAGAAATTATTTCATTTAACCTCTCACTAAGAACCTTATTGTTTCTGTTGATATATCTATGTTTTATGAGGATCATATCGTTATGATTATCTTGCTAGGGTGGTGCTAGTCTAAGTTGTTGTCATCTGTTTGAGTTTGTTAGCCATGCTGTTTGGTTGTTTACTCGTTGTTTAGGTGGTTCCTATGTATCGGGGATCAGATCTTGCCTGGTGAGTGTCGTAGCGTGAGAAGGCTCCACGCATAAATCAAAGCATTGGATGAGCATCGCGGCTTGGAGCAAGAACACCGCATCATTGGGTGCCATAAATGCAAATAAAAGAAGCGTAGAGCTAGGGCAAATAAGCTGGGCTATCTAAGGGATGCTCTAGGGCTCATCTAGGGCTAACAAGGCAATCCATGTATTGCATGTCAAACAACTAAAAACACTAATTTTCAAGCTACACCAAACATGAAACACGACCCTAAGCTGTTAATCCACTAACACATAACCAAAATGAGCTAAAACTACCACCAACCCACATTATGTGAGCCTCAGTCTGAAGCTATAACATATGGGCCCCGACTCCCAAAATTGCGAGCTATAAAATAAAAGCCTCGACTTTTAGTGCTCAACCAGATGTATCTAGCAACAGTTTTGCTAAGTTGGCTATGTTGCATACTAGTATGATGTGTATATTTAATGGCCAATGGGCCATATGATGTTGTACGAATATAAGCCTTTGAGCATTATAGTTATAAGCCTGTGTAGATTTATGGCCAATGGGCCATTAATGTTGTACAAATTGTTTTGCATATAGTATCGTTAGGGCATGCAGTTATAACCAGGTTTCACAAGTACTCTCCAAGCCCCGAAGTCCAGGAACTAATGGAATAATAAACTAGGTACCTGAAACCATGTTACATATGCAGGTACTAGGAGCATTAAAGGCCATGCGTAGGAGGAGCTTATAGATTGTTTCTTTTACAAGAAAAGAGCTCATGGGAAGACCAAGTGGGAGGTGATGGCTAGATAACCATAGCCTCTTCACTTGAAGAATGTATGATATGATTATGTGATATGTGTATGGTGTTGTATATGAATGAATATAATATGTGGATGCTTGTGATCATGTTTGATGTGTGGTCGTGCTGCTATGATATATGATCTATGTTTGTGCACAATCAGGACGAAGGTGGTGGCTCAGATGGCCATAGTTTCTCATACTTGGTTACCATGTAGCAAAGGTGCATGGGGTGATAACCATGTATCATCTTGCTCTGTTATTGTCATTTTTACGTTTATAGATGCTAACTGAACTAGAAATATTCATGATAGGAGGTCTACAAGTGGCTACTGTATTATGATGGGAGGTAATATGGTTGTGTGGAAAAGTAAAAAATAGAACGTGGTGGCTAGGTCAAGTGCAGAAGTAGAGTACTGTGCTATGGCAAAGGCTGCTACAGAACTTGGAGAATTAGGCTTCCTAATTTCTGGTTCTATGAACTTGTTGGTGTGATAATCAAACAGCCATTCACATAGGTACTATTCCTATCTTCCACGAAAGGGTAAAACACATAGAGATAGACTGCCATTGCGTGCGAGACAAGGTACAAGAAAAAGGTTATTTGCTTGAGACATATAAGCACTCGAATTCAAGTTGCTATATGTCTTAACCAAGGCATTATCCAGAGCAAGACATAAAGAGTTACAACACAAGCTCAGTCTAGTTGACTAGTCTGAGCTTGACAGGTAGCGTTGATGTATCTGTGTTTTAAGTGGATCATATCTTTATTATTATCGTGCCAAGGTGTTGTAAGTTAAAGTTGTTGTAATCTATTTGAGGTGTTTTTTGTTTGGTTGTTTAGTGGTCATTTAGGTGGTTCTTATGTATCACGGATCAGATCTTGTTGTTATCAATCATGGTATGATGTAAAGTTTATAAATATGAATGTTAAGTAAAGGAATAGCGAGAACGTTTTATCTATTTTTGGTGTTATACTTGCTCCTGAGAAGTCCTGATCTTATAGATTTTTCAACAGTTTCCACCACCTCCAGCGACTTATGGTCTCCTTTAGCAAAGATAATTAATTTGAACTAGTTTTTACATAAACATAAATAAGCCGCATTCTCTAAATATTCCCATGGTGAACAATCGATGTCGTTCTATCTTTCTTCCTTAAATTCGTTCTGATGTTAAGTAAACATTAAGCACCAATCCAACATTGTTAATACTAATAATAGAAGCCTACTTCCATGATACAATTTTTATTTTATTCAAATGCCATACCCAGTGAAAGAATAAAATCACAAAACACTTGGAAGTATATCATTGACATGAACATACCTTTGCCACTTTTTTGGGGGCACCAACATTGGCATGTAAGGGATTACCACATGCCTGGCCTGCGAGTACAAACTTCCACATAAGAACAGGAGCACATGAAAGAACATCATCGAAGAGCTAGATGGATTACAACTGGTTAAAAATAAAATATACAAAATCCTGCAAGTCCCACGCTGCTTAGTTTTAATACAAGTTGCTGGCAACATAATCACTGTGAGCCCAATGAATTTTTCTGTCAAGAGGCCACTAAAGATTCTAAAAAATATCCGAGTTATGAATTTGGGAGTGAGTCTACACACCCCCTCTAATCTACCTACTTTCACCTTTGTTAATGTACATAGAATTAATTATTGCAGCAGACCAAGAACATAAGCAAAATGTCCTGAAAAATACAACAAGTGTTGTTTGGACCATGTTGTGAAAAAGGTACTGAAGTACATAAGCACCAAACAAGATAAAAGGTACATGCAATAGAAATTGCAGAGATGATCATGAAGCAACTCAGCAAGAACATTCAATTTCTAGATAACTGCCTGATACTTACAGTTCTATCAAGTCCTTCACAAACCAGCGGATCGCATTCTATAACACCGTATCTCTTTCCAAACCTCTGGCTGCAACGTTCATTGATACAAAAGAAAGAACAAGGTAAACATAGTTTCCTATACACTCATATTTAGATTGTTTCCATAATTCACTTTAATAACATCTCTCAAATGCATCAATTATATATGAAAAATACCCGGGCTCCGTCCCAACATTTTTCATCGTGTGAATAAATGCAGGCCGTATTTCTGGGGAAGTGTCGGCTAGTTGACTGGGTGGTGGTTGGACAAATGCCGATTCTATCAGTAGCTCTATAAGACGACTACCCAACTAGAAAAACAAGGACACCAAATTTAATATTAAAATTAACAAAGATCTGATGTCGAACAAAGTTAAAAGGTTATCTACCTTTGCCTGTGCATCTCGTCCCCATGGCTTAACGTCACCCTCTTTCCTCAAGAATTTTTGGGCATCAACAAACCTATGACCTTTTATCAGACGCCCTAGATGCTTTCGCTTAAATGCTTGATCTTTTATCAGAGATGAATGGCTATCCCCTTGAATCCCATCAGACCACTTTGGTTTCTTAGTTTTATCAAAAAAGTTCATAATCCTAACCTGAAGTGCAATGTTCTGATTACTTTACAAGCAGCTGTCATTCAGATGATACTAACAGCAACAACAATGTGATAAATAACAGTAGAAGGCGACAATGCAATGTAAAATATCCAAAACTGGAGATGAATCACCTCATGCTCAACAGCCTCACCGATGTGGACAGCTGCCTGAACAACCTTGACACACCCCTCCTCCTGGTTGGTCATGAGAAGCCCCATCACCTTGTGCATCACAATCACCGCCATCTTATCCGCAGGCAGCAGCTTGATATATGGCGCATGAGAAGCTTTCTGCTTCCGCGCCGCCTGCACCCTCTGCTCCTCCTCGATGGCATCCCGCAAGGGCTCAAACCACCCCAAGAACAGCGACTTCACGTACGGCAGGTTGGGGGCCAGCCCCTTCTCGCACATCTCCCTCTGCAGCTCCCGGTACTCCGCCGCAGCCGCCTCCCACGCCTCCGTCTCTACCTTCACCTGCCGCCGCCGGAGCCGATTGTGCCGCAACCGCTCCTCCCGCCTGACCTCCTCCCCGACCACGTCCGCCATGACCAAGCTCGAAACCCACGGCGGGTCGTCGGCGAAAATTGCGGCGAAATCGTAGGCCCCGCCATCGCCGGCGACGAGCTGGAGGTCGAAGGGGTTGTGGTCGAGTGGGTCGGCGAGGAGGGGGAAGTGGAGGGAGGTGAGCTGGGAGGAAGGTACCATTAATGGCTCCCATCTCTGCTCGGGCGGGTCGAATCCGAAGGAGGAGGAAGAGGAAGCCCATTTGGAGGGTTGTGGTTGGGGTTGGAGAAGGTGGCGAGTGC
>JAVDBV010006925.1:0-11690 GCA_032619315.1 Piper longum
CCCCCGCCGACCCTACCTCCCCCTGCCAACAACACCCACAATCCCCCTCCCTCGGCGATTCCGCCCCGCCCCGCCGAAGAGAAAAGGCAGAGGCGACGAAGGGAGGATAAAAGGGGCATTTTGACCATTATCAAATTTTAATTTCTATTTTACCCATACATAAATAATTTACTTAATATAAAATTAATAATATTTTAATACATTAAAGATATTTTAATCATTATCAACTTTTAATTCCTATTTTACCCTGTATAAATAATTTATTTAATATAAAACTAAAAATATTTTAATAATTTACCATAAAAAAACCGCTTCCACCCGGTTTACCCCAATTCCGATTCCGATTTAAATCGGTCGAAATCAGAGTAAGTCGCCCGATTCTGAGCCCGATTCGGCCCAAAAATCGGATCGACAACATGCCGATCCGATTCGTACAACCATGGGCGGGCATATACAAAAAACTTAACATACATTACCTGGAAGCAAAGTTGCAGGCACATACAGACATTTCTTACCTACAAATATGATAGCAAACAACAGAATACTTGGACCACAAAGTAATCAGCAGATCATATATATATATTTTTCCTCTAATGCAATTTTTCTTGGAAGTTATATGCTACATGTTGTTAACAAGAAAACGCGCAGATAACAAAGAAAATGGCAACAGACAAAGAGAACTCGTGCCATAAAATGGCTCCCTACATTAGATATAAACACTAGGGAAATTAGAAAAAAAACTGCACTACAGATCCTAAGTTTAACAATAAGCTCAAAAATAGAAAAACAAAAGAGCCCATCGGCTTCTTTTTTTTCCCTAGTCCTTCCTCTGCTAATGCCCTTGTAAATGGGGGTTAAAAATGACTTTAGTGTACATACAAACAGTTTCTAAACTAGAGGTGAGCGGCTACCATTGAGTTACACAACAAAAAATATACAGAGACAGAGCAGGGACCCATACCCACTCTTATTCAGAGTGCTAGCTGTAGAAGAAAGTCCGAAAATGGTTTGGTTTGGATACATGGCCAGTAGTACGTTTACCAACATTTCCACCCCCATTGTTTGGACAAAGAAGGGGTGCAAAATCTTCCTTCAGCTGATAATTCTTCTGGGTCGCTGATCTGGCAAAATAATCAAATCCCCCTGGTAAGACGACAAACTAACATTACACAAACAGTCCCAGAAGGTTTAAGCAAATATGTCAAACGTATCCACAGATATGAAAATGATGACAAATCAGCTAATCTTTTCCATGAAGAGAATGCATATTCAACAGGGATTAGGGAATATTCCCACGATCAATGTGATCTGTTTCGAAAAAACACAGTTTCAGGCCAACGATCAGGAGGATAAAACTACAACAGACATTGAAACAGAAAAACCCCTTGAACTGAAATGATACAATATAAAACTAGAAAATGCTAATACCGTTGTACTTGTTGAGGAGTTGAGGGCTTGTCAGGAGATGAACATGCAGAAGATCCACCAGGATATGTACCATGTCTCCTGCCACAAGCAGCTCTAGTGGGATCAGGAAGTTGTGAACCTTCATCCCCACCAGAAAACCGAACAGGCCCTAGTGAGCCAAACTCCAGTTGATCGGTTTGGTGACCATATCCACCAACACTGGGATCATATGGGTATAGCATGACCACAGGGGGGACATTTGGAACAGCTGGACAAGTTGAGGTAAGCCCGTTTGTGCTTGCTGATGGCATTCCATACATTCCATATGCTGCACTGGTTGGCACATGAACAGAGCTGGCAGAGCTAAATGGTTCAGTCTGCACTTGATATGAGTTAAAAGATTGATCATGTTTTTGTGGCTCCCACTGGCGGTTGTTCTGTGTGTCAGAAGCAACAGAACGTTCGTCCCTCAAGTTTTGTTTCTCTGCATGGTTTCGTCCATGACTGCGACCAGGTGGACGAGCTTTTGATCCCACATTCCAGCTTCCTTCTCTTTCCCCACGATCATTTCTCTCAAAGTGATAATTTCCCCTGTAACTTCTCGCATGTGAAGATTGTCGTTCCCTGTAGGCAACTTTCTGAGAATCAATGAAAAAAGGTAACACCGTCAATCTCACACAAGAAAAAAAAAAACCTATGAATGGTTGATAATCAACTTAAAAAGAAGGTTGATAATGAACTAAAACGCAATTGAATCAGATTGTACAACAAAAGATCTTACAGGGTTAGGCAGATACGTTCCAGTACCACCTCGATATCTGGGTGGCTCATCTCCATACCGCTGAAAACCACCTGTAGGGGGTCGACTAGAGCCTGACTGGAGAGAAACTGGGACCACATGATGACCATAACCTATCTGGGCAAATTGATTTGCATTGGTTGCTGACATAGGTCTGCCAGGGCCCTCCCATGGGAAATACATTTGTGGCAACATAACATGCGGAGGATAGATAACTGAGCCAGGGTGTTGTGTATTTTGGCATAATCGACCATATTGAAGATTTTTCCAATGGCTAGCAAAATCACTGTTAAGAATGTCAGGCTTCTCTTCAGGAAAACTTTTTACAGAACTTGAAGAAAACGTCTCAGATTGATCAAGACTTTCCACAGGTTCAGAATTCTCCACACTTTGACTAATGCAGCTGCTGGCGTCTATAGTATCATCTCTGTCAGTCTCGCAGGCCAAACTATCAGCATGTCCAGTTTCCGTGTGAAAATTATAAATAGGAAAGAATATCGTAGGATAGAATGTAATGGGAACTAATCCAGAACCATCCATGGATCTCTGAGTTGAATTTGAATTTACAAGAACTGGAGTAATAGGTATTACCGAGTCTGAACCACTAATTTGTGCATTGTCATAAACAGCTATCTGATGGCTTGGAAGATGGGAGGGCACAACAAATGAAGGTTCTGAGTTCCTCTCCACTGTTTCTGTACTCATTGTTGATATGGGGATCCAATCTCTGTTGTCAACTGTGTGAGATGAAGCTCCATCAGACGAGGGTCCTTCACGGTGCAATGCACCTTTCACCTTGCCATAAGAAGTAGAAGGTGCTGATGAGGCACTAGTCTTTCTACCACGCTTATCCCCAACTGCTTTTGAATTTCTAGCAGATGAACCATCCCAAGAACTTTCGGATAAAGGCTTGTTTCTTGAGTTACCTGTCTGTAATCCTGGCATATATCTCGCACTAGAACTTCGATCTGATGAGTAACTATCATTTTCATGGCTACTTTGAGGCTGTAGATTATCACCCGAATCATCCCTGACCTGCCCTTTGCTTTCTTTACCAAAATTTTGCTGCCTACTTATATGTGAACTCCCAAAATTATTTCCACGTGAAGAAATATAACTGAATGCTGCAGAAGGAGGCTGCTGTTTTTCATCAGTTGGCACCATCTGAACATTCCCATTCTCATAATTGACATGTTTGGTGGGACCACCTTCTTGGTCAAGCCAACCACCATCACTATCCTCCTGAATGGCATTTACCAATCCAGAACTCTCATCACCAGATTCAAAAGCTTCTTCTGAATTTGAAGTCAATCCTGAACTAGGAATATAATGGAGTACAGGGGAAGAAGTAACACCCCTTGGAAATGGTTGCCCATTTGGTAACCATGAAGCATTCACTAAGGGAACATTTGCAGGAACCACGCCAGGTAGGTTCCTGTGAGCATAGCCCATTGATGCCAGAACTGAATGTGACATTGGAAGAGGCAAATGGGAAACCAAATTGAATGGAAACTGCGCCTGCCCATTAAAATTGAACACTCCAGGAGAAGCCATCATGTTGACAAAATCTTGCTCTTCCTGGTGTGCATCCATAGTCTCAGAAGCAAGCCCTTCTGCGTCAACTGGCACCCCTGGATCATTATGATGACTGTTTGAAACATTAGTTGAATCAACAACAGTTTCAAGGCTTTGATTGGACAGACTGGGCTGCAAAGCAGAATGTTCATCAAGCGATGGCCTAGTTCTATGACTGGCAGTTGGGACTTCATTGCTTATGATATTCCTCCTCCTACTAATCGTAGAGATGTAATGGTTCTTTCCACTGCCTAGAAACTGGTTTGACGTCCTTCGAGAGTAGCCCTCAGTAGCAGTGTCAGTAAGTTCAGGACTTGATCTTGTTCTTCCAAAAAAATGTTTACCATAATATTCCTGCTCACCATAGATATGACTGGACGAATTCACAAGCTTATTTTTCTCAACTTGAGAGGCTTCATTGGGCCTTGTAAATTGATCAAAATCATTTGAGCTCTTCTGATTGATGTGCACTTTGTGACCATGAGTACGAGAAAAAGCTGTGGTGGTCGTTCTCGTCATCCTTTCAGTAGAATGACTCCTTTCACTGAAATGACTTGCATTCTCAACGGTTTGCAAAGGTTTGCCTTGAAATGAAACCAATCCCTCAGCCTGAAACTCAGGATACGTGCTTCCCCCTTTCTTGAGCCCAGATTGCTGTCTAAAATTTTCAGGTTCACTTATAGGTCGCGGGGGCCACTGTTCAGGCAAAGGAGCATCTGGGCGGATGCCACTACCATGTCGCTCCAACGTGTTCATAAAAAACTGATTAAGTTCCATAATCATATTCTCTTTAGGGCAATCAAGCACCCTGGCAAGCTTTCTGGCACCAAATGCAAAAGCACTGCGTATCCTGAAAAAATTTCCTTGAAGAAAGTAACAATGAAAATATTAATTTTATAGTAAAAAAATCACATATAAGCAAAAAAAAGGCAGAAATTAAAACTTTTTAATGTAAGAAAACATTATCATTGCCACCCTGTGATTTATGTACAAGGAGTCATAACAAATGCAACCATTATTAATACCTTTACTCACACTTCGGCCCAGGTTGTTGTTCGTACGTAAAGGATCTATCACATTAAAATGCTTTGAAACAAAGGGCTGACTGTGATTTTCTTGGGGAAAAACAGCATACACAGAGCTGCAAGCGTCAAGGAAGATCTTGCTCAGCAATAATTCTCTGCTATCATTCCGGGGAGATTCCGCTACAGAAAAATTTGGAAAACAAAAAGAAAAGTTATCATCATGTGATAAATAAAGAAAAAGGTAACATAGGTCAAGGAAATGTAGTACAGTGGAACTACCAGTCATGTCTGGCAGAGAACTAATACAAACTGGCCCCCAAAGGCTAACACAGAAATTGTCCCAATCAAAACTACTGAAGAATTCCAGAAAACGATATAGAACCTGCTCATTAGACACAGAGAGAAAAAATGATTATAAAACAATCAAATTTAACAAAAAAGACAAGAGGAATCTAAATTTATGGCACACGAGAGATAGAATTTTACTAGTACCTCTAAAGGGCCAGCAAAAGAGTTGTTGAATACATGAAATATGTACAGGACCAGAGTTTCCAATGCATACGTGGATATCAGCCCATGATGGGCACCCAATATCCGACTTTCATAGTAACACCAGGCCTTAATTAATATAATACTTCTCTTGAACAAATGGTTGTGGTTTATCAAATGGTCAACCTGAATTAAATATGTGGTTTATCAAATAGTCAACCTGAATTAAATAAATGCTCAACATAAAAAATAGATCTATGCGAGATTGTGGATTATAAAAGTACAAGTTGAGACAGTTACCTCATCAAGAAAGCAAAGAGTGCATAAACCACCAAGTTGGTCAAAAGAAATATCCACTACAATGTTTTCTACCAGGCACTTAACAATCTTTACCTGTATAAAAAAGATGGCATGTTAAAAAAGAAGATTACAACCAAAATATATCTGTAAATCACATTCACAAACTTTGGACATGAGATCAACATCATGCAAACCATCCTTTCCGCTTTTTGAATAATCTAACTGAAAAGTGTAAGCCAGCACAATAAGGTCCACAAATAATGGAAAATTTACAATGTTCCTTGAAAGGGGTGTACAACGTCACATAAGGTCTGGTTGGATTCAAGGTTTGCCTTATCGGTTCTCGGTCTCATCTCGAACCATCCAAAAAAAGAGTTCCCAGATCTTGGAAATGCTTGGAAATCAGAAACATTAATATAAATAACTATAATAAAAATAATACTTGCCATTTATTTGAATATTTTGTTCAACTAACAATCAAATAATAAGATTTATAATTCAATATGAAGATTCACAATTAAATATTAAGATTGGCAGTTAAACAAGCGCTAAGATGCACAATTAAATACTAAGATTCAGAATTAGAAAATAATAGTATTTGAAAATAATATATGATAAAAAGATTGTAAAGTTTAGATGGCCTAACCACTTTTCCTAGAAGTTTAAGCTGTTAGGAAAGAGAACTATTAAATATTTACTTTAACACTCTCTCCCAAGTGCAAACAAACTTTTTAATACTTAGCACGTGGACAAACATCGGGCAAATAATCCATTGGTCATAATATGGGGAAATTAACATTTCTCCGGGATTCGAAGCCGAGACTTTTGGCTCTAAAACCATGTAAAGTTTGTAAAGTTTAGATGGTCTAACCACTATCCTAAAAGCTCAAACTGTTAGGAAAATGACCACTAAATATTTACTTCAACAAATATATTTACAATAAATATACATGAAACAGTAAAAGAGAATATAATCTGCAAAACAAATTATAGAATATTTACTTTAGGAAAAAATAATAACATTTAGATTAAACTAATAATATAAAGTGGAATTATTAATAGTCAACAGAACAAAATGTTATTTACATTAAATACGAAAACATAAAAGCCTAGAAAGAAAAACAAGTATTAAAACATGGCAAGTATGACGTATAATAAGCAAACATAAAACCCCTACAAACTCCAAGTCCAAACAAAACAAACATCAATGCCCAAGCGCTTCCTCCCCTGCCCACATCAATCATTGGCCTTTCCCTCTCCCTATTCATCGCCTTTCCTTCTCCCAGTCCTCCCTCTCCCAACCTCTCTACCACAGACCCCATCCCATCGCTCTCCCTCCTATTCAACATCTCCAATCCCTCTCCTTCCCTTGATGAACTATAACCTTTCCTGGTGAAGCATTGCCAAGGCAGCAGCAAGGCAACTCTGCAAAAAAGCACCAGCAAGGTGTAGCGAAGCAGAGGTGAAGCGTTGAAGCTTTGATGGAAGAAGCAACAACCAAGAACAGGCTTTTAAAAGATTTTTTTAGTATATCCTCTCAGCAACTTCTCAGGTTTTACCTGAGAACTTGGACTTATCACTAGAAATCTGCAAGAAGTGCCCGAGATTCCAGCAAGACATGCAGATCTCAACTTTGGAGGATGTTCAGTCTCAGGCACTATCCGAGATTGAGAATTCGGCGACAACTCACTGAGATCCAGTAAGACAACAAACCATGGTTGGATTGTGAGAAAATGAAAGAAATTGAATGGCAGAAACAGAAAAAAAAAGTTCAACCATTTTTCTCATGTGTTTTCTTAGAAAGAAAAGAAAATATACATAGCATCATTCTCACTCTCTCATTTCCTTATATTTTTTATGGGAAAATGGTTGTGAAGGAGTTTTCCTTCATCATGGAAAACATTTTTCTCTTTCTCACATTTTCTTGCAAACCAAACAAGAAAACGTGTGAAAAAAGTACACTTTTCTCACACTTTCTTCCACTATCTCACAATCCAAACAGACTCTTCGTGAAAAATGAAAATCAGCCTTAAACTTCAAGGGGAGCAGATAACTTTGGGTGAACGTACGAAGAAAATAAGTATGTCATCAATAAATCTCAGATTGTTCCAGATGAATACAAGATAACCATAAGCCCCTCGGTGTGCAAGAATAGGAAAATAAGCTAGGGGTAGGGTCCTAACTTCTGCGGGGAAAGCAGCCTGACAAAATAAACTTTGCTCACTTACAAGTTCACGTCACCTGTTCTGACATCCAGATCCACCCCTCCAAACCTTATTTCCCACTATAAATAATGAGCTGAAAGTAAATACATAAATCCTCTATAAAAGAATAAATTTGTGGTGAGATAATAAGCTCATCCAAATTCTTCATGGGCAACAACTACCACAGTGGAATATACTTTTAAAAGAAAAAAGAACATAAGAAATGAATATTCAGCAATATCTTTACACTGGACAAGACCATTTCAAAGTTAATGTGATGTAAAGAAAAAATACAATGGTTAAGACACCCAAGGCTCTATATAGATATTATAAATGACAAGTGACATGCACTAGGACAATCTGAGAAAGAATGAATAATTTCAAACTCATAGTCATCAGTATCGGTGTTGTATTGGAAATGTATATTTATCTATTTTGATATTTGAGAGCTCTTTAAGTAACTTAGATTCATAACTGAAATAGGAAGTGAAAAACAAAGATGTGCCACTAGGCCGTCATGGAATTGATGGAATGGCGAGTTTCAATTCCATGACGAGTTGCCTCTGGTGATATATGCTTACTAATCAAATTCAAAGCAAAATTATAGGAGTAATATTAAGTCAAATTTCTTGTATGGTATAGATATGAGATTGCTCTGACTGAGAATGTGCATAATGTATCCTTGTATCTGACTGTCACAATATATTAGATCATAATCTATGTTTAGGATGCTCTCCTTTGCAGAACTTCCGAGGTTTGCAGAAGAAAGATGTACCGTAAAGAGAAAGAGCTTCATCTGTTGTAGAAAATCTGAAAGCTTGGTTTAAAATCAGTACAAAAAGTCTGAATTTTCAAAGGAATAATGGGAAAGCCCCAAACTCTCATGTCTGCTATAATCATTATGATAATAATTATTTCATCCTTAGATTCTAGTAGGGTACATCCAAGATAAGCAGGCAAGATAGTAGAAAGGAAGTAATCTTCAATTCTAATTACATACAATGCAGGCAAATTTAATAGATGCAGTAAACAATTATTAAACCAGTCTCCATAATTTTCATTGTGTACTATAATTTGTCTTAACTACATGCCTTATGGTAAACAATCACTGAAGCGAGTGTGTCCAGCTATCAGAAAAAGCTGAAGGAAAAATGAGAAGGACTAAGCTAGAATGAACAAAAAGTCATAAGACTTGGAGACACAGCATGAGCATGTGCTTACTTCTGCCTGAATGTACTGAACTTCTTTCACCCGAAACTCTGCATTTGCACTCTTCTCTTCTTTCTCCAACATGTCACGGACATCTTGTGCCCAAGTATCTTTAAGATTTTGGTGCTTGCTAAAAGCAGTTAAGTCTATGTCTCCATCCGGTAAATATGTCTTAAGAGGCACAGACCCGAAAGTGAACACCTACAAAATGCAATGCTATTCTCAGTATATCTAACATGAGAAAAAATAAGAAACATGTAAGAAAGAAAAAAAATAGCATTAAAAAATGTTTTTCACATTTTCATGGTAGCCTCATATACCTCAATCACATCCAAAATCATCCTGGTATAGCACCAAACGTTCAGGAAATAAATAAAGGCATAGAATCACATAACAACTTTAAACATCTTAGAAAGATGCCCACAAACCACGAAACAACTACTTATAACTTACTCGTAGTATGCCTTTAAAAATAACAAAAGAGAAAACTAATGTGGCTGGGAAAGCCAACAGTAATTCAAATTGACTTATAGCTGTCTATCTATCATTGTCCTTTTAGGATCGGTGTAACCATAAAACGTGTGTTTCCCTAAGTACTGTTGCAAATTGAAGTGACAAACTGCATGCAGTATTGTATCTAGTGACAACTTAATGCAGCAGGTTAATAACAACCACATATAAAAAAACACAGCAACCTGACACGAAAAGCATTTCATAATAAGCTGCTGCACATAGTCAGCGACAGCTTTTCTCCGCTCTTCTGATGATTGGTTGGGCTGTATGCAAGTAATAAGTTCTGCTGTCCTCGCCTCGGCTTTGGACCATCGATCCATGTCAAGAACCCGCATAACTGTCGCTGCTGCATTGGGCAGCAGGCCGCTCGGCTGTGCCCAGCCTTCATGATCGCCCATGCAAGGCTATATAACTTAGCCAATCCGTGCTGACTGAACTTAATCTACCACACCACTGAGACAGCCGAAAGCTTCGCAATCTTTATTGTTTTGTTACTTGACACGTGAAAATATCAGTCCGCATTCGGCAGCACCTGCATATATTACAACAAAATCAAAACTTTTCCAACACTTGACCACCAAAATCAACAACCAGCTCAACTGTCCCCGCTTACACATTATTCACATATGAAATTCATGTATGCGGAGTCATTTTATGTTCCAATAGCACATAAAACAGGATTGAAAGCCAACTCTAATGCAACAAATCGACCAAAAACAACGACTTTAGCGGTAAACTGCTTCTACAGTAACACAAGATCAGGTTTTGGGCCGTCGAAGACAAAGCCTCGGGGAAACCTCAACAATCAACACAGCATTCAACTATAGACAGATTCCCAATGCCGATCGAAGATACACCCACACCAATGCCGAACCAGCCAAAGCACAATCAGCCGGATCCACAGACAAAACAATCCCCAAAAGACTACCAGCACCACAACCGATCCAGATGACAACAACCCAGCAGATTCCGTTTTAGACGGAAGAAGACCAAAAATAATAATAATAATCGGAAACACGAGCAGAACCTGACCTCGATTGCGGCAGCGAGCGGCGCAAAGAAGCTACTTTCCGGGCCGGACGGCGCCGGGCGGTCGGAGGAATCGGCCGGGGCGGCGGCGACGAAGGGAGAGGGGCGGAGTTGGGAGAAACGAGGACGCCAAAGGGGGCGACGAAAAGGGAGGGTTGGATTGTGCACAAACGCTTTTTTTGTGTTGTTTGTAGTTTGCATTGTAAGGTTAAGCGGCGCATGTCAATCTTCCCTTCCTCCCCAATTTTTTCATCCCTTCTAAGGAAAACATTTTTTTTTATGTCATAAAATAAAAATTACTTAATGCTAATTATTATTTTTTTCAAAAAAAATGAGTAGAGTAGAGTTCACTCTCCCCCATACCTTATGGCTTGTTTCGAATACCGTACCAATTATCTTAATGATTGGTTTATTTTACTTGGTGGGTGGAGAGGGCATTCTGCAAGGTTTCTAATGTCCCTTATGTCAAGTTGGCCTAGATATAAGAAATGTTTTGCTAATAATAATGCCACTTATCATTGAAAACAATTAGTGTTCTTATAAACAAATTATTGAAAAATTAGATGATTAATCTATATTATTTTTGTTAATCGGGTATGATTCAAATTTTGGATATTCAAATCGGATATAAATATGATAAATAAAATAAATATAATCATTAGATTCTACAACATAGTAATATTTGATTTATATTCGACCAAAACCCATCTTTAAGTTTGGGTATGTGCCTGTACATAGTTAAGTGATGTGTATTAATCTCCCTTCCTCCCCACTTCCATTATTTTTACGGGGAAAAATTATTATTGTTATTAATTTATAATTACTTAGTTCAATTTTTTTGAAATATTTTCCAGGCACTCAATGGTCGTTACGGTTGTTCATAAATTAATTAGGCTCATGTTAATTCTTGACTTTGTATAAAGTTTAAACTAAAGCTTAATTCAAATATAAATATAGCAAATTTGGGCATGTGCAGTGCCTCTCTCAATTTGTTCTTTGACTTCGGTAGGCTCATGTAAAAATGATACATATCAATATCCCTCCTCTCATTTTTTATATGTCCTAAGAGAAACAATATTTACTATCATGTCATAATTACTATATATATATATATATATATATATATATATATATATATAT